>VCJA01003843.1:42448-53321 GCA_024139275.1 Backusella macrospora
TCATTTTTTTTTATTGTTCTTTGTTCACTTCTTCACGACTCCCTTTTGGTAGGTGACTGGTTGTGGGCCCGGAAAGTTTTTGCTCTATAGAATGGTATGTATAATATAATTTATTGGATAAGAAGGAGAAATTTGTTTACCGATCTGTTATGGTTGTAGTCTGTCAGCATGGAAGCTACAAAAAACATAAAAAACATACAAAAGACAATAAAAAAAATCATGTAGAATAACTTATGGCCTATAGAATATAGAAAAGGTATCTAAACCTTCGTATTATATAGATAAATAAATAAAAAGAAACGTTTATCTAAAATCTGAAATGTTGGCCATTTTGTTACAGGCCTCCATTTTTGCTCTCTCGACTTTTGTTCTCTCTCCACCATTTTGACTTCCCTTCCTCTCCATAATCATTCAAACATGATGCTTAGGCGTGCTTACTGTCGATGGTAATCATACCTTCGGGGTAAGTTGCTTTTGTGTCGATAAAAAACGATTTTTTTCAACATGAATAACTAACAACATTCCCTCCTTCTTATGCCATATATGTAATCCTGGTATACGACTTGTATGCTGTTTTGAGCTTCATGGTAAGTAAAAAAAGAAACATTTTTTATATTCTTATCACTGATTGATTTCTATTATTTTTTATGATGGATTAATTACATTCTATTTTTTTTTTATTATCCTCTGTATTTATACTTGTATCTTATGTGATATTTATAAACTTTATGTAAAATAATGTAAAGTGAAAATAAGAAATGAGACTCTTTTAAATCTTTTATTAAAGTGGGGAGAGATGCTCATAAATAAATCATCCATAAAATAATTATGTAGGAAATCTGAATTATAAAACATTGTGTAATCAAGATTCATACTTTAATTTGATATGTAGATGTGGTAAATACCACATCTTGTATTTTGTTTTACTATTTTTAAATTAACCAATCAAATAAATGTATGCTTAATGGTAAATGCCCTCTCAGTATTCTGGAATAATGCTTGAGATATCAATTCCATGAAATGTCGAGTTTGGATATATTTTAGCCATATCAGCCATCCAAACACCAGGGCCTTGGAAGCGATATTGTTAACACTAAAACAGCATCACTATCCTTCTGTAATTACGCATTTAAATGCTTACCACATCCAGAGTTTAATACTATTATGCCTTTTTTTAAATATTGTTCAATGGGAGCCAAGAAGGTTCTATATAAAGAGTGGCGTAAGTTTTGAAGTCGTAAATTCAATTGAGTAACATCCAATGGTAATAACCATTTAAAAAATTAAAGATCAAATTTTGCTGCAAAAGAAGACGATTGGTCTCTATATTTTATTACGATTAATAAGAATAGGCATATAACATTCTAATTTACAATTCAAAAAATATATCTATGTATGGTTTACCGTTTTGGCCATTAGGGAGCATATAAGAGGCATTACTGCTGCTTCTATAGCTGGTTAATTCCGAATTTTTCATAATTCAGTGTGTATATATTTTAACTTCGATTTAAAAGTTTAAATGATTTAAATAATATATGTAGATAATCAAACATATCTATATATACGTCGTATATCCATATCCATATATTATCTATTAAATATACTAGTAAAAAAGAAAGAAAGAGAAAATGTTTTTAATAATACCATGCTACTATATTCGTGCAATATAATACAAATGATAAAGATTTACCAAATATGGCTTACATACAAACTTGGAAATTGAGATACTGCATAGAGGATAAAAAAGTACTTCATAATCCAGTTATCTGGTTCTCCACATGACACAAAAAGAAATTTAATATTTATGATATCTGTTTAGTACAGATGATGCTAAAGTAGTTTATTGCTACACTTTTTTTTTTTTTCGAAAATTTCGAATGGGGGTATATCTTTTATTATTTTACAGATACGATAATAAAAAACAATAACTCAAAAGTCCACTATAGAAGTATCCAAAAAAAAATTCTCCGGTATTTTACCTCTACTTTGTTTCTCTCATAGACAAATCATGATATGATAGCATCATTTAAACCATTTAATAGTAGAATATTTTTTTTTAAAAAAAAAAAAAAATTGTTCGACTGTATCATAATTAGCTCATGAGATAAATGAAAGAGAAAAATAAAATCGGAGAGAATTTTTTCGAATACAGTAGACGTTCGATATAAGAGTTCTCGAATTTAAAGCTAATTCAATGTAAGAGTATAATTTCTCAAAAAAAAAAATAGGATTTTATATAAAGCTATCGTTTTATCGAGCACATACTGTATGATTCCATAGATTTTCATGTTTTGACGAAAACACTATTTATATTTGAATGTCTATCATTTATATACGCTTATAGAAGGTTTCTACTATATACTTTTCTGCCATTATAAGTGCTAATAGAACTATTTCAAAACAACTAAAGTGATTTTCTAATCGCCATAAAAAGCATAAAAAAAGGTATTGTGGCGCATTATTATTTCTAAAATAATAATTCGTTTTATGTGATATTATATTTAGATCGTTGATGGGCATATATATGCCATCATACTGAGGCGCTTATAGACTAATACATATATTATATATCAACTACGAAAACTTCCTCTCTAAACACATCAACGTTACACACATAAACAAGAGATATAAGTTTATTTTTAAATACATCTTCTCCTGAAAATGATAGCTATATATACTGCAGGCTGCTTCCCTGCGTTCATATCTCCTTTTTCTTGATTTGTTTTATCCTTACTCTTTTATGTTTATTTGATCTCTTATATTAGAAGGAAAAAAAGATGAATGACAATGCTGAGCATGTTCACTATATTCTATTAGCAGAATTTGACATTGACAAGGGTGCTTCCTTAAAATACCAATATCCTACAGAAACAGGAACAGATGAACAGTAATTTATTTTATACTGATTTAAACATTCAATTTTAATAAATAACTAAATAATAATAATAAATAAATAATAAACATAAAGTATTCTCTCTGAACTCATGTTGCCTGATGGTGCTCATTTGAGAGCTGAAGATTGGACAATTTTTTGTTTGAATCAGATGATTCCTGATCCTGAGAAAGAAGAAAAAGAGAATGACAAACCATTACTCTATGTGCTTAATCTTGTTCGAACTAAACACGATGCAACCGCTAGAAGGTAAGAAGAAGAAAAAAAGACTTCGGAGTGAATTTGATATAAAAAGATAAATTTATAAATAGAGGCGCAAGAGTAAAAGCCATGGCCATCTGTACAAGACATCAGTATCTTCATATTTATAAGGTATTTAGATACTAAAGTAGTCAAACTGTATATAGATGGATAAATAAATAAACGAGAAGAATATTTCATATGTAGCCTGTTTTGTTATTAGCAATGGAAAAGTATTTTGAAAATCCAGGTGTTCAGATACTTGAGTCATTATACGGTGCTGTCAATTCAATGGATTTATCAGCTATGCCAAAACTCACTTGGCATGAGCGTCAAATTCTTCGTGCCTCTGATAACAAGGCAATGTTTGAAGAAATATTTGAAGATAA
Organism: Backusella macrospora; assembly: GCA_024139275.1. NCBI lineage: Eukaryota > Fungi > Mucoromycota > Mucoromycetes > Mucorales > Backusellaceae > Backusella > Backusella macrospora. The sequence continues at coordinate 45,971 of VCJA01003843.1, forward strand.
ATTTAGTGAAGGGGTTGGCGAAATTAATATAATGGAAGATACAGAATCAAGTAGACTAAGAAAAGGCACATATATTGATCTGGCTTCTGGAAATGTTAGAGAGAAAATGACTTCTTTGAGTAAAGACCGTCATTTTTTTGAAACAAAAATAGAATACGAAGGAATCAAATTACCTATAAAAATACCGCTCTCTGTTAACGCAGAAGAAGTAGGAGATGTAAGCTCACCATATCATTATTATTATAAGAAGAAGAAAAGGCTACATGTTAACTTTTTCCTCTATCTAGTTTTCAGTCATTAAATTAGTAAATACGTTTACACCAAGCTCAAATTATCCCGGTTCACCTAACCCACACCATCCACATCTTGATAGCAGTGGACCTTATACTCACCCGATTATGATTTTATTAAACGCTTTATTAACTCAGAAACGCATCATATTTCTTGGTTACGGTCATCCATCCGGAGAAGTAGCTAATTATGTCCTTGCTGCCTGTGCACTTGGTAGTGGCTGTGGCACCGTTCTTAAAGGATTCACAGAACGGGCTTTTCCTTATACCAATCTCACCAGTATTGATGATTTATTAAAATGGTATTATTATTTATATTCACATATCCACATATGCATTTTTTATATACACTATACACAATATTGACACAAATATATAGTCCTGGATTTATAGCAGGTGTAACTAATCCAACATATGAAGAGCATACAAGTTGGTGGGATGTTCTTTGTAATATAAGTACAGGAAAAATTACCGTTAGTAAAGATTTAGAAGCTAGTGTGGCAAATACAGCACAAAATCGAAAGCCATCCATGGCAGTATTGGAAGAAGCAGCTTCGTTCAATTCAATCTCAGTTGGTCGAAATTCTGGAGGTTTTCAAACCAAGCAACAACAAGAAGACTCCAAAGATAGTGATGCAGAATTTATGACAGATGTTTTATCTTCGATTCAAGCACACTATGGAGAGACTTCAATCAGAGCTAAATTTCAGGATTATATCTTTAGATTTGTTCGCTTGACTGCTATTTACGAGGAACAAATTTATGGTCACACAGTCATAGCTGCAAGTTCTGATGAACTAGGTGGTTTAGGTTATGGGCCTGTATTTCAAGATGAAGCTTCTAAGCAACGCGAGTTAAATGCAAGTTCTGTTAGAATTGAAGGATGGAGGCAGACTATATCCTATAAATATTATCAAAGGGTAAGAATATATGCATATAGACCCTCTTTAATTATTATTACTTATTTAAATTTGCTATTCAAAAGGATCTTTCTAATTGGTTTCAAAACTCATGTATCAAAAATTTGGATGTTTATCGTCAAATTAGTAAATTAAAAAGACTCAAACAGATTTCTGATACTGAAGTCAGTGCTATTTATGAAGCATTTCTCAATAGTATTGTTACTCACAAACAAATGATCGAGGTAAATAATAATACCCAATAGTCTCTCCAAGATTTCTTATTGTATGTTTTGAATCTGTATAGTTTCTATCCTTTCTACCTCAGCACCAAGGCGGTTTAGCTCCTCTGGGAGCTGGTTTATTTCACTCGTCAGGAGAAATTAGGAGAAAGACTGTAGATTTGTTTCGAAGATTAGAACGCAGTCCTGTAGGCATAAAGTTTATTCAGGATCTTTCGAGATTTCAAAGACTTGCGTTTGAAAGACAGGCAAACTTAGCTATTAAGGAAGCAGCCTAGCGAGTTATATAATGGATGATTAATAGCATAGAAAATCTTACTTAATCGTTGGTTTTTGAAGGTTTCAAATAACTTCTTTTCTCATTACATCAAAATTTTAACTTTTAATTCGACCAAATAAACTTTAACAAACATAATTAAAAAGGAGAGAGAGAGGGGGGGTTTTTGAGGATCCAGGCCATTCTCGGGAAGAAAACGCCTATTTTAGAAAAGTAGTGTTACCCTCATCGGATAAATAATTAAACCGATCACGCAATGTCTTTATGTGCAGATAGGTTATTTTTACGGACTAGCAGGTTGACACTAAATATGATAAATGTAAAATAAAGTAGCGTTCGAAAGTTCATAGAAGTCATCTAAAAGTTGTGTTTATTGATTAAGAACTGGTCATAGGAACTCAAGTATAAATCATCATTACTTAGACTAATTATTGGAAAATTTTTGTATCAAGTCTTGATAAATATAGGCACATAGCCCCAATTGAATAATATATTGCCAAGTATACTTTTCAGTACTACCTATAGCACCAAATACGCGAAATAATTAAACTATAAACCTTTGTTTATCTTTTGAAGTGGTACACATGATTTTCATTTTTCGAAAAGGAAACTCCATAATGATTTTCTTTCAAGATATATTACTGAAATATTGCTTTTTTGGAATAACGATGGAATGTCTAACGTATAGGATGATACAACACAGTTGAATACGTTTATTAGACGTGCGACTACCTTTCTCCACCTTCCAAACTTGAACGTTTTTTTATCCAATCATAAACCAAGAAAAATACCATTCTATTATTTTTATGCCTGTGTGTGTGTTTTTTCGGCGCCTCTTTGGCCACCTTTCTTTCATATTTTCATGTTAAGTGATTAAATCATACATTGTATCTATGAGTTGCATGTGCTCCACGTGAGAAGGTGTCACCTTTACCAGCCCGATTTGGAGAAAAATCACGATAGAAAAACAACTAGTAGATTTAATAACTATACTTACCAGACGAAGGATCTTCGTGTGTATATGTAAATGGAAAATATATATATTCTATCCTGTTTATATTTCGTATCAAATATAGTAGCAAGAAAGCAGATATACAAACATACATAAATAAAAAAAGATCTCATTGACTTTTTCTCTCTCTTTTATTTTCACATGCAAAAACAAAAAGCTCGTGTCTTTAAATATTAGTTACAGTTGATAATTGATAATAATAGATCAAAGTACCAATGCTACTGTAACTCACTGTAAAACCAAATTATCATGCTAAAGTGTATCAAGATATGTAGCTTTAAAAATAATTGTACCTTTGTTACATTTAAAATGAATACATAAAATACATTTCTTTCTTTCTTTCTTTCTTTCTTTTTTCTTTCTTTCCACTTACTACTTTGTGATCTCCTTTCTTTTTTTCCATAATATATCTACATAAGCACTTTTTTTTTGATAAACCTTTCTTTTTTAAAAAATTACCATGACCAAACATCATAAGAAAGATCATGGTGAGTATATTATTTTCTTTCTTATTACTTGTTCCTTCATCCTATTGTTTCTCAAAATAGAATAAAGTGCCACTGCGGAGTCTTTATGATAAGCACACCACGTTCAATAGCCTAAAGCGTCCAATACTTTAGCTAATTTGGACTGCCCCCAACATTTTTTTTTTACTTTTTTTTATTTTTATCCAAGTGCTATCATCTTATTGACCCTATTTTATTTTATTTATTATACCTGATATTTTTAATTAATTTTGTTTATTCTTTTATTTATTTATTTTTAAAAAAAATGGAAGGTCATCATCACAGTCATACAAAGACAACAGACGTAATAGCCGAAAAGCCTGTTTCAACTATTGTTATCGAGGAACAGCAAGATATACCTGATGTAATTGAGTTAACTTCCGACGAAATTGTTGAAGACAGCCGATTTGTATCCAGAGTATCATCTTTTCCAATCGTGCAAGATGGCTTCTCAACTGTACAGGCTATTGCCAACAAGACAAGTTTAGGTCGATTTGCTTTATTAACTGCCAACTCAACCTTTTCTGCTGTTACAAAATATACTAGCAGCCAACCCAAATATGTTCAAAACTATTATGAAAACTATATTCAGCCTCATGTCCAGAAAGCTGATCAACTTGGATGTCGCTCACTTGATATTATCCAAGACAAATTCCCAGTAGTCAATGAGCCTACATCCTCCATTGTTATGAGAGTTACTACACCTTCTTATCAAATTGTAGATGGTGTCAAGGTCAAAATTGACAATAGTATTAAGCAGCCTGCTGTGCAGGTAGCTAAAGAAGCCAACAAACGTTTTGGTAGCGTTGTTGACAATGTTGAAGCCGTTATCGATCGCTATCTTCCTCAGTCTCAGACCACTGAACGTAGTGCAGAAGAAGTTAACCAAGCTGTACGTGCTTACTACTTGTTAAATGATGCTAGTTTACGTTTAAGTCAGCGTGTTTCAGATCAAGTCAAGTCATCTGCTGAAATGATTCCTCGTTCTCGTGATGACATCGCTCGTATAGCCGATACTTCCGCTCTTGTTCAAAAGACTACTGCCAATATTCAGGCCCTCCAAGAGTCACTCTCTCAGTCTATTGCTCTCTATGCTCAATCTGCCCAGCAACATCTTCCACCTGCTGTTACCGAGAGAATTCAAGCCATCCAAGAGACCACCACAGATCGTCTCCAGAATATCACTCAACAGGTGTCTACTCAAGTCCAGCAATTGATTGATTATATCAAAGTCCAATCCAAGACCGAGACTCCGGAATGGCTCAAATCTCGTGTCCTTTCACTTATTGATATTGCCAATAATCAGATCGACATTGTTCGTGCACAATATTCACGTGATGATATTTCATCTCTTGACAAGGCCAAGAATGTTGCTCAAGCCCTTCAATCTCAGGTACTACCTATTCTTCAGAATATTCAATCTCAGTTGAATTATTATTCTGAAATTGCTCGCCAAAAAGCTCAAGCTGATTTGAAGTTTCCTTTGAAGTACATCGGTTTGACTTATAATACACAATTAGCCAAGGCCTAAATCTATCTAGTTTATACTAGTAAAAAATAAATATGTTTTTATTTTGTTAAAAAATATTTTGTTAATGGGCTTTTTTTTTTTTCAGTTAAACCTATCATCTTTTATTAAACTTTAATGAAAGTACCCCAACAAAAAGTAAGATTGGATCAGCCTCTTTTTTTTTTTTTAACTAAAAATGGGGAAGATTTTCACTCCCACCATTATTTCCTCCTCCCCTTTCTTTTTCTATATTAAGGTGAAGCCTATAAAATATGAGTGAGTGTACTGGATGTATTTCAACATCTTTTGGGGAGCTATATCACTAATTTACGAATTGTTCTTTAAATAAAATTACTCAAAAAGAGAAATCTGGAGTCACAACATATAAATACAAATTCATATATGTATCTGACTAGTTTTTTTTTTCTCTCGATTATATGCAGAAGTAAATCGTCGAGACCATTATAAAAAAACAAAACAATACTTCTGTAAAGAATTTCTAGGGTTCTCAATGTTCTATATGTAAGTGGCTTTGTTTTACTTTCTTATACCTCTGCCTATCAATAGAATCAAGCTTCTTAAAGTGTAATTTCCGGATTTTATTTGACATAAGCTTCACTACAAATAGAGTATATGACTATAGTTGTCTTTAGTTTTTGACTCAGTGGGTTTATATCACTTGATACTGGCACCTTTGTATAGCTCTGATTTGGATGAGTTTATCTTTTAGACCATTTCCATAAAATACTAAACTAAGCTCCTCAATTTTTGATACAAATTTGCAAGTAATCAAAATCACCATAACGCTCAATGATATCTAGTTTAAGCTAGCTGGAACAAGTCACTTTTTGTTATATAAAACAGGGTTAAAAAATTGGAAAATTGGAAAATATGTATAATTTCACTTTTTTTTTTTTTTTATCGGTGCCTCAAAGATCTAGTTTTTATCTGAATTTTATTTACAGTCATTCCGCGCTAATTGGGTCACTCCCAGAATAAAAAAAAATAGGACAGCCAATGAAAATAAATTAAGACATTTTCCCAAATTAAATGAGGCCGTTATCCGAAAATAAATTAGGTTAGCTTGAACCGTTTCTTGATAAATTTTCAGATACAAAGTTTTTATTGGATATAATGATTTATATAAGCTCACTGTTTAAGCAATTGTCAAAGTGGTTTTTGGAGTATTGAGTAGTATTAAAAAGCTGGTAAATGAGAATATGTTGGCATGAATCTGTAATTCCTTCTCCAAGCATTTCAGCATCCTCCAATTTATGTCTTTTTATTGTTTTCGTAACAACGGCCCAAAACGATTCTATGGGGTTAAATTCTGGTGAATATGGTGGGAATTATACACGCTTGTACCCTCTATTTCTACTCTTAACTTCTTCTTCAATTTCGAGAGAAGAATAGATTGGTGTGTTATCCAAGGTTAAATAATAATTTTTCATTTCATCATACTGCTCGATATTATATAATGTATCCTTGATAAATTTTAGACAGTGTCTGGTAACAATGCCTCTAGATTTTTTCTGAGTGTCTTTAGGTGCTGTCTTCCTTTTTTCCCGCCTTGGATTTCTCTTTCTTTTTTAGGTGGTTTTTTGGGCACTCCGATGCTAATGTTGACCATGCTCTGCTAGGCTTCATGCTGATATTAAGCCCAGACTTATCAATAAACACACAATATTTAGTGAAGTCTAAGTTGGTCTTTGACCATTTATTAGCCCAATTGAAACGCGCAGTAATAGTTTCTTCATGGCTTCTTGACTTAGGCCAAAATAATGCTTTTTTGAACGATAAGTTGCATTCATTTTTCATATGAACTCTTTTTTTTTATATATATATCTCGAGTCCTTCAAATTATTTTACCAGTTCGTTTACAACCTCAACAATAAACCCTTAATGTTTCTTATCTGAGTATTCCATCAGAAATTCCTTATGGTTTTCACGCAATTCTACTACTAACTTCTGCTGGTGAGTGGACTTTTTACCGACAACATAATCATCTGGATTTTCAAGATATTGTCTGCATCAGTCATAAGTTATAAGTTATACTTTTAGAAATATGAAGTTTTTTCGCAGCTGTATAGATTGACTTAACGCGCTGGATTTTATATTCAAAAAATATTTCTCTGTCTTTATCACTATGGTTGTTATACTTTTTGGATACTGTCACTTCGTTATTTACTGGATGATTCATTTCAGCACCAATACAATTTGATCCAAGAAGAAGAACATACTTTTGATTGTTCGTTAATTAAGAATTAATATTAACCAATTGCTCTATCTAGAATTATCTCTCCTCTTCAATGATGTCTATTGCTTCGTTCCTCTGTTCATCATAAATGTTTCCTGCACCATCTTCGATTAAAAAAAGCGGAGCCCATTTTAAAAATAAATATATAAGATAATATAACGAATAGAAAGCGGTTCCTTTTTGTCGAGAGTATTTTGTCATGTCTTACAGAAATATATGACTAAGTTAATCTGAAGAAGCGACTTAGTTTAACCTTGAATGTATCTCAATTTTTTTTTATTATCATTTGTTAACAAATGTTAACACACGTCCACCCTTAATAAAGCTTTATTTGTTCCCATAAAAAAAAAAAAAAAAA
>VCJA01003849.1:28284-59969 GCA_024139275.1 Backusella macrospora
TGCTTGGGGAATTAAAAAAAATCGTATCAGATACATAAAGCCCTCTTTAGGTTTTTTTTTTATTAACTAAAAACAATTAAAGTAATACAATTATAGTCAGATGGAAAAGACTAGTGAAAGAAGTTTATTAGTGTCACACGCGATTGCGCGAATAAATATCTTCTATGAACCAATTGTTTAGACCCATTTATAGATCCTTAATAGTTTAATATTGTATTTTGATATTTTACATTAGACTGCTAATAGAGATTTTTTTTTTTTTAAAAAAAAAAGATATAAATATCATTAAAGAATAACTAAGCAATAAGATTTCGTATAAATAGGATCTATAGTTTTAGAAAAATAATGAAGGATTCAAGTATCTATTTCTCGTTCTAGGAAAAGGAACCGAACGAAAACGTAAGGAAGGTTACATACGTTTTTTTTTCTTTTTTAGAAAAAAACAGAAAAATAGTTATAATTTCTATTCGGCTCCTTTTTTATCTGATAAATTTAAAATGATGTAGATTCTTTTCTTATCAGATGTGGAACCCATCTGCGTGCCTTTTTCCATTTTAGTCTGCGGGGGCTTTCGCTGTGTAACCCGTTTGAATAAAATAAAAAAATTTATGTTCATGGTAACAGAAAAGCAACTTATACGCTTTCAACCGATCAACATCAATCTAAACTCACAATGGTCTTATCCTGCCACCTCGGGTCTAAATGCCTTTTTTTTTTTATATACAAATTGAATGACACGAAAGAAAAAATAGCGTCATAATATACGACCATTCAAACAATTAAATCTACGTCTATCAATATGTGTCGGAACAGGTAACCTGGTGTAAACATATCCGACACTTGACAAATCAATCTGATAACTTTTTATTGTTATTTAATTGACAAATCAAAATTTACAGGTGAATGCCAGATGCAGCTTCCCAAAAAAAACTACACGTGGTTTTAGATTTCTCAAAAACATACTTCCATTTATAATTTAAATCCAGTCTAGGTAATTTTGATTGGATAATAGTGATAGATGGAATACATTTATTTTTTCTTTTAATGATGCACGAGCAATATGATCTTATCAATCAACAGTTCTAAATAGATGGAATCTTTGTATACCTTTTTATCAGTAGCTTTAATAATTTTCATGGCTAGACTTTAGGATTTTTAAAAGTGTAGCTGCTTACAGGTTTTATAAAGTCAATTTAAAAATATTTATATATTTTTCCTGAGCCAGTTAGATGATCATTTATAATACAGTACTTATTTAGCGCTATGGGCAACCAAGACTCTTGATTTAGAGTGATCCACTTTATCTGATTAAAAACCATATTTTTAGACTGTGCTATTTCTACTCACTTACTAGGTAGCTAATGAATTGAAGTTGATATAACAGATAAAAAGTGTTTAAGTTGTCAAAAGTTTGTTGAGTATCATGTTTAAATACACCAGCTCTTTTTTTTTAAAATAAATAAATAAATAATATGATTTACTGTTGATATAAATTTCATGTGATAAAGAATCTGTAAACCCGTATAATGGTTGACTCAGTATTCATATATATATAGTATTCTTTTTAAGTATAATTCCCAAACTATAGTGACGACTTTTTATGAGCAAACGTATATGTTTTTATCGAATGTATGTTGATATAAAAATGAGGTTTATAAACGAATAAAAAAAAACCAAATGAAAAAACCAAATGAAAAGAAAGAAAGAGAATAAGAAAGAGTTCAAAGCATATACTTTTGTCGATACATTAAATGAAGAGTTGCTCTGATAATCTATATCATTCCGTAGTAAAACTCCAGGATATATTTTTTCTTTCACTAATATTCAACTAACAAAATATATGAGATCTAAAGTATGCTATTCAAAAGCTAATTTTTATGAGTTATATTTTTTTATCAGATTCATCAACGCACTATTTGTGTGATACTTCAGAACAAAGACACTTCTCCGTACTTTTAAAGAAATTTGAGTAACCTAACACACACAGTCAGTTTTGGTTATCCCGATTGTTCAATCTTATAGTTACACGACCATCTAACAAAAAAGAAAAAAAAGAAAAAAAACTTATACTGGTTTTGTCCGTTCATAATACGGCCTTTGAAGCTGATGTTGCACCTTTTGCCTCTCACCATTACACTCTTTGCCAAATTCCCTGCACTTTTTGCCATAAGCGCTCAAATTTTTTTGTCCAATAAATTTGCATCTTTTGACTTACGTTCCCATACTTTTTCTCAAATAGACTTGCATTCTTTGCCATAAGCTCCCATATTTTTACATCTGTTAATGATCTATTCTATAAGATTTTATACAGCACCCAAATTAGAGCACCCGTATATGACAATGTTGAACAGATGAAACAGCTAAGCAGTTATCTATACGTTGATATATATATGTATACTGTATACTCAGAAAGAGGGTATAATACTGATCTACGTTGATGTATAGGGTGGTATTTGAATATATTTTTAACGTCTGAAATCTTTTGTACTTAACCAGAAACAGCTACTCAAGAGACTTATTATTTGTTTGTTTTAATGATTGATTGATCAATTATTATTTACTTTTCTTTTATTAAATTCTTGACGTGATGAGCAAATCACTTTTTAACCTATTTTGAATTGAAATATATTAGCTACCAAAATAAAGTAGTTGTAAATATAATCATTGGTTTATATAAGAAATACTTCAACTGATAAATGGTTGAAATTGTGATGCAGAATCATTATTCAGGTTATTTTTAAGTAACCAAACTTTTGTATTTTCTTAAAAAAAAAAAGAGGTCCATTTTTTTAAACTTCCAGCAGCACAACTAGATTCATGCTTAACTGACACTTTCAATACAGTTTACTCAATTAACAATAAAACTTTGAATTTTCCATACTCTATTGAATATACATATTTATATATCAAGTGTATCCTAAACATCTAAAGGAGACAGAAAAAATGAACAGAAAACAGACTGCTTAGTATATGTACATTTAGGTATGCAGATTAATATAGACTCTACTGATAGCTATAAATATTCTCAAAATCAGCAAAGTCTCTTCAAATGCATCAGATCCAGATGAGGTGTATTTCGTAAAAGTGAGATGGTTATTTATATTCGAATTTTTATTTGAATAAAAGTCACTTATTACCGTAATGAACATAAATATAAATCGACTGTAAGCATATAAAACTGTTAATCAACTTACATTTAGATATACCACAAATGCTAATATTATTACTTTCTTAAATAGATCACAGTTTATCAATTAAATATGTTAAAAAAATCAAAATATATACTATACTTTGAGTTGTAAAAAATATAGGATTCATTGATTCTGTATGTAATAAACTCATAAAAAAATCGAAGAGTATTACTGATAGCCTCTTTTTAATCACTATGGGAAATTTTAGCAGTGAGTTTTAATATAAAAAAAAGTAGTGGCATTTGTAGGACCCGCGCCTTTCTAAAACCTTGTCCTTCAAATTTACCATTTCCAGAAGGACGAACAGTTCATTTTGTCCTAAGTACGCTTTTAAATACTCACATTTACTGACGTCACGCACAAAACCTCTCATTATGCCATTTGTCAGCTATTCTTCCAAGCCTAATTCTTATTTGCTAATCTTAGACTCATCAAAGTACCTGATTTGCTTAAACTTCATATATACTATATTTGATTTGACTATATTTCATATACACTATATTTGATTCATTTATATTTTATACATATAACATTTAATTCGTTTATATTAAAATGACTCAAATACATAATCATTTATACTTATTTAAATTTATTAAAATCAACAAAATCCAATAGCAAGAAGATATAATGGCCAAGAGGAATACTAGTTATTGGGTAGAGAGAAAATAGCAGAGGGGAAGGAACAAAATGGCGTAGGTGATTCCTTACCTTCACGGTTTTTTGGTTTGACTCCTTTTGTTCCCGCTACTACTTGGGCTTGAGGCTTTAAAAAAAATATTGATAACCTCGTCATACAACAGACCTTTACCAAGAAAGAGCAAAATATCTTCCATACTTTCCTCCTGTATGGTATTGCTACATGAAGTAGTCGACGGGGTAAGAACGGATAAAGCAGAAAGGTCTAATGTTTCTTGAACTCGATTGATATTTGCACTAAAATGGAAAATATTAATAAAAAGTACAAATAATTATATATTATAATTTACCTTTCGGTATACTCAGTCACCATACTTTCATCCGAGGTCTGTATCTGAATAGATTGAGAGGGCTGAGAGAGCACAGGAGGCCCAGAAACTATAAAAATTAAGGCAAATTAAATATCCGCAAACCATACAATAAACATGGTTGGTTACCTTCAGAGCGAGCTCTTTTTTTTTTATTTATTTTTTGGGGATTCATAAGTGTTCCAAAAACAATACAGCTCCCCAAGAGCCTCTATAATACCGGAGAGGGATATTGTGCGCAGAAATTACCAGAGAAAGGTCCAGTCTTTTGAGCAGTCTCAATAGACTTCTTTGCTACAAATTCACGAAGAGAAATCAATTCTTTTTTTTATGGATTCATTTTCTTTTACAAGTTCCCGGTTTGTTTTCTTCAGCTCGTTTAGCTCGTGTTCGGTATATGAGTTGTTCTGTGAATATCAGTAAGTTAAATAATAGCAGTTGAAGAAAATCGATCGTGCTTGGAGGAAAGCTCTTTCAAAAGATATAGAATTATTTTTTGGTCAGAGGAATCACTGGATTGATATTACATCGAAAAGCAATAGTATTTTAATATAATAAAGATTTTCTTTCATACAAAAAAAAATAAAAAGAAAAGCTTTTTTAATATATACTGAGTTTAATATTTGATTTTAAAGGTGTCTAGGACAAAAATTTCTTTTGACCGGGCATTAATAGGCGTGCTTAGGACATCGGATTTTTCGAGCAAAAATTTCCCATAGTGATTTAATAACATATCAAAACCAAAGGGTTCCTAATACTATTGTCAGCGATATGTTGTTGAGGTATACCAGCAGTAACTATAACATAAAGTATAATAGGTCATTCATGTAGTTCAGAAATACTATTGTATTCAGCTCAGTCGAACTTTTTTATTTTTTTTTTTAAAAAAAAAAACTTGGCACTTGAGAAGTGGTGTGCATAATTATTAGTACGAAGTTGAGCCTCAAAACTCTCGTAGTTTCGGAGGTCTTCCTCTCTGTCGTATATATCTGAGCATCTAACACATTCATATGATATATATAGAGTGTTAATTCACATTAAAGTAGCTATTTTTTTTACCTTGGCTATTCATGTAGTTCAGCCATTTTAAAATCGTAAAAAAAAATGAAAATCAAAAAAGTGAGTTTGAGGTATGAGTTTGAATTCCGTAACAGAAAAAAAAGCTGGGCGTGTAAGTAAAGGTAATAGAGCTCCGCTTTTCTACATTGTAGACAGGGGAAGCTATATTATCAACAACTTGACTTGTTCTACTACCAGATTGCAATTTGGCACCCTTCATCATAGAATTTTAGCCTGAGTTTTAAACTAAACACTGTAGGAAATTTCTGCTTCAACTACAATAAATAATAATAAATAATAATAAATGGTAACAAATAATAACAAATTAAAAAAAATGTCATGGTTAAAAAATTTGTATGTAATTTTTTGCTTTTTTTTTGAAACTCTCTGCAAAAAATTCCTACAGTGAAATGTAATATTATTGACAAGGTGTCTTTATAAAGAAATTGATTCTTTTGCTCATTCGCTCGATTAATCATCCAATGAATATGAAAGGAATGGTTTTTAAAACATATGTTCTGGAACTTCCTTTTGTACTTAGTCAATTGATATTTGTAATTTGTATAAGACAAGAATCTCATGTTGGTGATACAGTAACTGCCATACAAGTACTTCTTTTAAACTTGAAATTATCACCCTAAAAAAGATAAACTTGTTTTGGTGATTCATAATATTATAGCTTTTTGGAGAGTGTTTTTGGTTTTATCATATTTTGTCCTATCATTCACATTTTAAAGATATAAAAAAAAATCACCATAAGCCCAGTACTATAATAATAATCAACAAAAGAGAATTTTCTACTGGTGTTTGATAAACAACACTTCTACTTTAGAACTTGTTCATTATATTTATCACATTCCTTTTTTTTAGTTCTTTTTCTCTCTTCTTTTTTTCATTGTAGAATAGTAACTTTCAAAAAAGATAATTGGTAATGCTTATCCCTAAATTTTTCTTTATCATATTATATAATTCAAATACTTCACCTCATTTTTATTTATTTAATATAGGAAGATAGATATCTTCAAGAGTGATTTTGTTTTTCGGTTTATCTATTTTGAAAGTATTTGGTGACTCTTTATCAAACACCATTACTTCTTGTTCAATATCAATTTCAAGATCATAATGTTTTCTTGCTATAAATCTTGGCGATATGCATCTTTTTCTCAATCTTATCTTTGTAGCTTGCGCTTTGAGGTGTATGTAGATTTATCCAAGTGCTAATTCAATCGCTATGCGATGCAGAATAGTCCCCCCCTTTTTTTTTAAAAAAAAAATGGCAGTAAATAATGTTTTTATGGTTGCATATTGTAGTATATTGAGCGTTGTGTGACTATAAATGTCTTACCAGCATAATTACTGGAAAATCCTCAATACTAATTGTTTTTTTATACTCGTTTTTCATTTGAAGGGTATAAAAAACCAAAAATTTTCACTGAAGCTGTATAAATAAATAATTAAGGTATTTCAAAACACTTTAAGTGTATTATTTTGATACATGGATTGTTATACTATATGCGAACGAGTTGCTTCGTTTATTTTCTTCTCGATGACAGATTCCATAGCGCTCCTGTATATTATCTTCACGACTTATGTATCTCACTCTGTTATGTTATTTTGAGCAATCTATAGGTATCGCAACGATAATATATAACCAAATTGATGACCCAAGAGTTTTTCTTTGCGCCTGATGATTTCCTTAACAACTTAAAAACCTTTTTCATTAATATGAATACTTTCCTCAATAGTTTTCTCATTTTCTTGAAAAACAAAATAATCAACTTAAAAAGTAGGAAAAAACACGTGTCTGTGTGGCACCATTTTGTTAAATATAAGGTTGTTAAAGCACGAGGGTTAATTGTTTTTTAAGCTTTTTTTCCTTTTCTTTTTTTCTTTTTCAGTTAATAATAATGTCTTCTTTAATAGATACGAAAAAGGGTATTTTAAAACAAAATACTTTAACCCGAAACAATTCATGGTTATCCAAATTTAATTTATCAGAAACAGCAACGCAGCCTCGTTTGTTTTTTAATAAAGTAACAAAGCAGTCGCAAAAGCAGCAAAGAGAGGAAGATAAAGAAGAAGAAATAGTAGTAGAAGAAAAAGATGAATTATCACCAAAAGAATTGAAAAGAGCTCACTTTCCAGTTGCTCAGCTGACCATGGAATTCAAATTCAATAAGCAAGATATCATTCAAAGCAACAGAGAGGTCATGGAACAAGATGACATTAACATTCAGACAGCAGGCCAATTACTGTCTGTTTACCAAAATGCTTGTAGAAACGTACAAGAAGTTCCATTAGAGCTTTTTGTGTCCATTTTAGAAGTAGTTATTATTATTATTATTATTATTATTTATCTATAGTAAATAATGTAGTAATATTATTCTTGTTATTATTATTGTAGCGTGATCCACATGCCAACTGTTTAACAAGGCTTAACCTGACAAACCAGGTTATTGATAGGGTAAAAATGGGTCCTTTAGTGGATACATTATCGATTGGATTTGGTATTAGAGAACTTGTATTGGATAACTGTCAATTAGAAGATAATGTAAATAACAACCATAGAATGCATAAAAAAAAGAAGAGGTGTTTATTAATAATTCTCTACTTAAAATAGGCTGCAAAAGTACTCTTGCATAGTCTCTTACTCAATGACAAAATAACTAGTTTAAACTTGGCAAACAATCCGAAGCTTAAATCAAATGGTTTTAAATATATTGCCATTTATGTCAAAGCAGTAAGTTATCTCTCTCTCTCTATATATACAACATTAAATAGAGTTAACACTATTTATTTTGCCACACCTTATACGTATAAAAAAAGTCTTCTACGCTTTCAGTGCTCAATATGTCATTTACTCAGCCCGACAAAAAAAGTATCCAGTACATTTCGTCTGCGCTGGACTCGAATATTTCTAGTTTAGACCAACTTATGATGGATGGATGCTCGTTGCGTGCGACACACCTCGAAATTATTGCATCAGGTGCCAAACGATCAAAATCACTAAAGTATATCTCACTACGTAATAATTATATTATGAATCAAGCTGCACTCTCTGTTGGTGTCATGTTGCGTGATTATGATAATAAAAATCAATTATTTGGATTGGAACGTCTTGATTTAAGTGGGAATGAACTGGGCCAGGGTATCCAGTATATTACACAAGCCTTAAGAAGAAATCAGAATCTTAGACAGTTGACGATGCAGGAGTGTAAAATAGATGCTAAAGGTTGTCTTTTGATTGCAGAAGCATTGGTAGGCTATAACTATACGTGCAATTGTGATATATTTGGAATACGTAGTCTTATTTTTTTATACTATAGAAATATAATCAACGTTTAGAAAGATTGGATATCAGTAGTAATCCTCTTTGCGCTCCTATTCTCGATGGTGTAAGTGTATATTTATTTCATGCTTTAAGTCAGTTTTTAATCTCATTTATTATTATTATTATATCTATTATATGTTTAGATGAGCTCAATAGCAAAGTCATTACGAGTGAATCAATATTTGAAAAGTTTAGTGTTATCCGATATTGGTTTAAATAACCAAGGTAAATATATACATATAAAGACGATGTCTTCCTTCACCCCCAGAAAAAGAAAGTACTTACCACTGTTATTTATTATTATTTAGTTTTATCATACTTTGGAGATTGTCTTCCAGAAAACAAGTCGCTGGTTCGTCTTGACATTTCTAATAATACTAAAATAGATGCAGCTGGTTTACTTGCTATCTCTTCAGCGATTCAGAGGAACTCTACCTTATGCTTTATTGATGTCAATATACCTGCAAGTATCAGAAATAAATACACAAAAGTTCATATACATCCTTACTAATATACATATATTAATAGACCCAAGATAGATCTATGACAGAGTTATACAAAGGAATAGTCAATGCATGTATCAAGAATGCATCCACCAGTAAAGAAGCAGTTGCCATCCATCAACCTCTTACAAGTACACCAACTTCTTATACCACTGCACACACAACTGCTCGATTGACACTTCAGGAACGTCTTGCAGCAGTAACTCGAGGTAAAAACATAAGATCTACCTTGATCTCACCCACTTCTTCCGAAATTTCGTTGGATAGTGCTATTTTAAAACAACCTCTGGATAACACAGTCAATAACAAGACAAAGAAAGAAGAGGAAGAGGAGGAAGAGGAGGAAGGGGAGGAAGGGGAGGAAATGGTTGGTCATGACCATGAGATTATACGAGGAGAAGAGGAGCAAGAAGATACACTTTCTTCTTCGTTTGAAATAGGAGATGATGACGATGATGATGATGAAGTAGAAGTAGAAGTAGAAGAGCTAACTAAAGAAGAGAGAGAGAGTCATCTAAAGGAATTACGTAATGAAATCGCAGCACAAGAAGGAGCAGCATTTTTACAAGCCAAAAAAGATGAGGAATTAAATGAATTTGATGAGCTAGAGGAGCAATAATATATAGTAATAATAGCTTTTTAATTATAATCTCTATCTAATAATAAAAAGTCAGTGGCCATAGTAGCAACTTGATTTATAGAATGTAAATCTGTTTCGAACACTTTAATAGTTGGATCTCTTTTATCTTTGTCTAATAAGTCACCATTCCATTTTATAAATTGTGGCCAGACAATTGTATTATAGTAATTTGGTGGATCAATCCAAAATCCTATTTGTCAGTGTATCAGTAGATTAGTTTATATCCACTCCGATCTACTCTACTCTACCTTGCTTTGTTTCGTAGCCTTTTCTACTTGATCTTCTCTTTTCTAAAACATCCTTTGATGCAGTTACAAAAAATTTATAATCTAAAATTCCGCAAGTTGCTTTGTCCCAAAATAGCATGAATCCTTCTACAATGATAAATATGTCATTGTCTAGTGGGTGTATTTTTTCACATAGAATATCCAATTGCTCTTGTGTGATTTCAATCGATCCATTGTATTTTATCTTTGAGAATGTATCTAATGGTGCATCTTGTTCTACTTGGTCTCTTATATATTTGATATCTTGGTTGAGTGCATCAAAATCAATAGCATCTGGACAGTCCCAGTTTGCTAAACCAGTGCTTTCATCTAATGGTATTTGATCATCTGGCTTATTTTTGGTGTGTCATTACTAATATATTCTTATATTCCTGTATTCTACGCTATTTTAGTTATTTACCTTAAAATACCTATCTTGTGATATGACAATAACATTTTTTAGCATCTTTTTCAAGATTATTGACAGCGTCTTTTCAAGTCATTTATAATATATTTGATGTGATTAGCATCTTCCCAAACTTTTTACAACGTTATCTCTTACTGTTTTACCAGAACAAGAAGGTCCACTAAAAACAGCAATAAACGTTGTTATTTTATAAATGACCAGCAACTAAAGTTAATTTCAACTTACCTCACGCCAATTGTATGCACTCTTCTTTTTAACATTAGTTTAGTAGAAATAAGCGAAACGAAACGAAACGAAACGAATATCATATCATTTTACTTGGACTAATAAGCCACACTTCGGGAACTTTTTTTTTTTTATTTGTTTATCAGTCCAGTTATCGCTTTGCCAGTTTCGTATTTTCCTTTTAAAGCAATTCGAAAGAACAAAAGAAAATGTGCTTCTTTTCTCGTTTGATTCAATCCGTCCTATTGCAATGTATATTAAATATCCAAAAAAAGAAAAAAGAAAAGCCAGTAAAAAGAAAGAGAAAGAGATGGTTTATAGTTTGTGATATTAAGACTGTACAGTTTTTATTATAATATATAAGTAAGATTAAAAGCACATGAATTTGCTCTTTTTACTCATAAGTTCTTCCATGCGATTTTCCAAAATTCGGCGAGCCTTCTCTGCCTTTTCTTTCAATAACAGCTGGTTCAGTAGCTCTTCTTCCATTTTTTTTCGTTCGACAACAGACTTTTCAGAAACTACTTTATGTTGATCCTGAGCTTGAGTAACTTGTGTTCGTAGATTTTGAAGCTCAAGATTGTGTGCCATTTTCTCTTTAGACAATATATCTAGTTGTTTCTTTACATCTCGCACGGAGGATTCCGATCTTGAAAGCTGGGACTCTAATTTACTGATAACCTCTTGGTGTGCTCTGACGTCATTCTCTGCAAACTGCATATTTCGTTGCAAAGATCGGACTAGTTTTTCGTATTTTTCTGCTGTAAGATTATTAAGATTGGTGCCATTCATAGTTTCACTGAATGTTGCTGAAGCTATAGAGTCATGTCGTTGTCTAGGGATTGTATTAAATGAATAGGATGGATGTATAGCTGTTACGTTTGTAATGCTATTATGTCGAGGTATTTGAGTATTAGGAGATCCCGGAGGAGGAGGTAGCGGTGTTGGTATTGGTGGAAGAGGATTTGACGGTGGAGCGGTTGGAGGTGGAAGGATTGACGAATCAATGTTATTTCGACTATTTCGTACTGAATATGAAAGTTGTGAACTTGAAAAGTCTGATCTCATCGACAAGGTGGAAAATCTCTTCGATGATTCTTCCTCTAACGTGTTTACATCAGGATCTGGAAATATGTTAGTTACAGAACGGTATGATCCAGACTTGGAAAGTTTAACGATACTCGAATTTACAGACTCTCTATGGGGTTTATACTGAACAATATTGCTCATACCAAAGCTGTTGCTTGAAACCATCAAAGGTGAAGTTGCTCGGGGGGATTGAGGGGGTGAAGTGAACTGTATTGAATCTCTATTATTTGTCTGTGAAACTACTGTTCCATTATTATTGTTTCTGGGTATCGCCTGTTCAAGTTCCTTCTCCAGTCGATCATTAGCAGCAGCTAATCTTAATAGTTCTAATTCCAAGTTCTTAGTTTCAAGCGTAAGCTGGCTGCGTTGTAAAGAAAGCTCTGATTCTAAATCTGTATTCTGCTTAGCTAGTTGTGAATTATCCTCCTGTAATTTCAAAATAGTTTCAACTAAGTGCTGTTGAGAATTTCTAATTGCTGAGCTTGGTACATCAGGCATTTGATTTAGAATATCTTCCTCCTCTTCTGATACAAAGTCTGAATCACTGGTTATAGTATCGTTATAAAAGTCATCTCCATTGTCCATATGGTACTCCCCAACCAATTTATCTTCGTCAGTAATAAAATCATCGATAGATGATGATTTTTTTGTCAGTGACGAGTCAGAGTCCTTGGATAGAAGGCTTTCGATATTAGCCTTGAGCTGTATATTATATAACTTCTCTGTGGCTGCTTCATAACGTGCTTTCCAGATATGTGCTTCTATAGTTAAATCTTTCACTTCACTTCCTATATTCTCTAATTCGCGGACTCTTGTATGTCCCGATTTTTCTATATAGTTGTTCTCTGTCTCTTCGCTCTGATCTATAGTTTTTTCACTCTCGGATTCTATCATTTTTACTTCTTCTTTAAGTTGATTTAATTTCGCTTGCTGCTCTATCTTTATGATCTTCTCTTTGTCAAGCTCATATTCTAATTCTTGAATTCGTGTTTCCAATGTTTTATTTTTCTGAAGATCAACAGCAGCCTGTGTTTTCTCCTCTTCTAATATTTTGATGGTTTCTAGCTGTTCTTCAAATGACGATTTTATCTTGTTGAGCTCTGTTATAAGATTTTTCACCGTTTCATCATCTTGAGATGCTCGATGGCTGATTTTTTTTAAAGATTGAGATAGCTCTTCTTTTTCTGCTGATAAAATACTAACAGTTCGCCTTTTCTCTTCGATTTCTTCTTCACGTACTTTATAATGGTGCTTTATATCCTCTAGCGTCTCTCTAGTCTTTTCGGATTTTGCCTCTTGTAATCTGAGAGATCCTTCCATTACTAGCATTACTTTTTCTAGCTTCTTTTTTTCGTTGCTCATACCGTCTACATCTCGAAGAATGCTTGTCAGCTCAGCTTTCATTGCCAATACACTCTTCGTGTTTTCGTTATTATCCGATTCGAGGCACTTAATTTCATTGTTACGCTCATCAAGTTGATCGCGGAGACTCTTTGCTAGACGATCCATCTCTCCTACTTTTGTCTCCAAACCATTTATAATAGCATCTTGCTTTTCTTCTACCTGTTGAAGAGCGTTCATATCAGTTTTACATTTTTCCAATTCCTCCAGACGATCGCTCAAAGTAATTTGAGTACTCTGTTCTTGCTCCCGCATAAGCTTTTGAAGATATTTTAGTTTATTATGAGCATCGTCGATTTCCTTTGAGTGATATTCCTTAAACTCATTAAGTTCGGTAATGGTATCTTCTAATTTCTGATTTTTTAGGCGTTCATCTTCAAGTTCAACTTGGCAGATCAAGTACTGCTCCTTTGAATGTGCTATTTGCTTTTCTAGCTTGTCGATTTGGTTCACTTGTGATTCGCATAATTCTCGTAATTCATGAATTGTTTCTTCGAATTTTTTCAGGCATACATTCAGCCTTTCAATTTCTTGGTTTTTTAATTCGATTTGTGCTGTCAAGTTATCAATTTGTGATTTATGTTCGTTTATAATGGACTCAGATTGGATTGATTTTTCGACAGTCTCTATTTTGATTGGTTCTTGAGTGCTGTTTTCTAATTTATCCTGCTGCTGGTATAGCTGTTCCTTCAGGAGTAATATCTCCCTAGTCAGTTCTTCATACTTTGAACGACAAATACTAAGCTCCTCAATTAACTCCTGTTTTTTAGGAGTTACTGACTTCTCCTCGCTTGGGTTGTTGACACAATGATCATCATCACTTTCAGACCTGTAGTTGTCTTCTGGCAGTGTTTTTAATTTAATTTGAAGCACCTCTTGCTGGGATTCTGATTCTGATAGACGCATTTCAAGATCATTAATATATTGCTCGGTGTGCTGATCCATTTCTTTGAATTTAAGTATCTTCTCATGAAGTTCAGAAAGTACTTGTTGATCTCTTTCACCTTTACGCACAGACGTTTCGAGCTGTGATTTCAACTCCATACAATAGCGTTCAGACCTTTGTTCACGTTGGATCGCCAGTTCTAAACGTGATTTTAAT
The DNA here is from genome assembly GCA_024139275.1 of Backusella macrospora. Lineage (NCBI taxonomy): Eukaryota > Fungi > Mucoromycota > Mucoromycetes > Mucorales > Backusellaceae > Backusella > Backusella macrospora. The sequence continues at coordinate 42,523 of VCJA01003849.1, forward strand.
TCATTTAGATTTTCAAATTCTGTAATACGTGCTGTCTCATATCCGGTGATTTTTTCTTGCTGGGTAGAAAGCATTTCCTCAGAAATGGTGAGTGCATTTTTAACGGATACGAGTTGTTCCTCAAGCACGAAAGCTGTATTTTTGTATTCCTCAATGGCATGTTCTACTAGATCTTTGGGTTCTTCTTCTTTTTCTTTTTCATCATTTTCTTCTGAAGGAGTATCGTCATGACGGATTTCTCTTACCATATCAAACTGGTTACTATTTTTGGTATCCTGCAATTCTTTTTCAACCAAGGCATTTCGTTCTCTTGTTACAGCAACCTCGCTTTGTAGCTCTTCGATTTGACGCTGCAAGTCGCTGATTGTTTCGTCTGTTTCAGTTGGCAAATGTATATTTTCTCCAGTATCTGGTACAGTGATATTAGTTGACGCAGATAGAGACGCAGACAATGTCAGGAGATGGTCAGTATCTGAAAGGGAGGTAGATGGCGACATAATGCGGTTGGAAAAAGATGGATGTGGTTGAGGAGAGACACATGACATAGGTGACGGCGTGTATCTTTGATAAACTCCTCGTAATGTTCGCACCTCAGCTTTTAATTTTTGTATGATTTGTCGAAGTTGGTCTATATTATCTATTGTCATCCATTCTTCTGTTTCGTTGCGCTCGACTTTGTTTCGAATACTACGTGCTCTAAAGGCATATTTGATAGTGTTTGCTGTTTCTGTCAAATTCACTTCTGCAGGGCTAACGCATGCAATCATCAGTGTGGTAGAGTTACCACCAAGTGAATCTTGTAATAGGCGAGTTAACTTTGAATCTCTATAGGGTATGTAAGTTGATTTTTTGTGCGGTTCGGATAGGGCAGAAATTACGTTTCCTAGTGCTAACAGACCGGCATTGATACTGATTCCTTCTTTTCGTCTATTACCTTTTGCTGCTGTTCTTTTTAATCTTTCAGACCCAGCAAGATCCACGAAATGGAACTTTGAATTTGTAACCATCCATTCCCCTGGTTCCTCGTCTGGTAGAAGTCGTGCTTGCTTTTCCATCTGACCAACCATTGCTTTTACATTAAGTGTGCTATTTTTATGGTTTAATGTCGATTTTGACGGATTTACATCTCTTTTGGAGTGAGATACCCATTTTTCCTGTTTTAGTATGACGGAGAAAATTGCATGTGATCTTGATGATTTGGCATTCATGTCTGTGGATCCAGTTGCTCGATTTTCTGAGCCCATTTGTAAATATCTTAATATTTATAGATAGAAGGAGATTAAAACAGAAGGGGTTAGAACAGTTACTTGTGAAAGTTTTTTCTATGTTCTTTTCTTTTTTTTTTTCACTGTTATTTTTCTTTCTCTCTCTTTTTTTCTCTCTTTGTATGCAATGCATTGCATCATTACCTAAGAATATCTTCAGTACGCCCAACCTGTAACTCCTTTAAACCAGTCCAAATGATGTGACCTTTACTATCTTCTCTAATAGTAATCAATGGTCGCTGACCGGGAGGAGCTGGGTTTAATAAATCAATTAATTCTTCGTTATATATTTCTACAAAAGACACATAAACGGTGTAACGCGGGGCTTTATCCAAAGGAATTGTAGTAGCAGATGGATTTACCAGCGGTGAGGTACTACCATTTGATCCTTGTCGAGGGGGTATTATCATTGACACAGGTCTAAGTTTAACTGAAGAAGTGGACCTTGTAGGTAAACGAAGACCAGATGATGCTGTACTAGTACGTGGTGTTACTGTGGTAGATGTCTTAGGATGTAATGCTTCTTTTTTCATTTCAAATAGTCGCTGAAATAATTTAGTCATAGCTCGAGGAATTATTCCTATAAGAATTATTATTGCTCATTAGTATTTTTTTCCCTTTTTTTTTTCCTATCTTTATTTTATTTTTGATGTATTTATTTATTTAGATAGACTTACCTTCCTGTTCTAGATCATCGTTCATATCATCATTAACAGCTGTACCCATTGTATAAGTTTTACCAGATGATGTTTGACCCTAAAAAAAGTAAAGTATTTACATATATATTAAAATTGATTAGGTTACACTTAGTGCTATGATATATATTTGTATATAGTTACATATGCTAAAATAGTGACATTGTATCCTAAAATAAGTAAATTAAGTAAATATCGTTTATAATTTATAATTTATAATTTATAGTTTAATGCAATGTACTAAAAACTAATCTATAAAGAAGAAGAAGACTGAATTACCATCAATAAAGCGATCTAAGAGGTTCGTAACGACAGTTGTAAATACTTGTTCTTGGGAACTGGTATAATCAAATACATAGTCAAACTGAAATGATTTTTGGTGTGGAATAATTGCAACAGTGTTTTCAAACGTTTTTAATACATCAGAGTCAGTACACTGAGAAAATCTAGGTTGAGCTTTATCTGTCTGTGTCAAAGGTCGTATTCGAAGTGCTGTACGTGCAGATTTGTTATATATATATTATTTTGTTTGAAAAAGGTATAATAATAATTATGATGAATAAATTAATTAAAGTTTCCAAATATTATTTATTTAATTATAATGATCTATAAAAATAATCTTACCAACTTGTACAGCTGACATAGATTGAGTTGTAGAAGTACTACTACTACTTGCACTTGGTGAGTTAATTGTCATTGCTCAAATTCATAAATTCCAATGTATTTTTTATGTGTGTGCTTGCTTGTGTGCGTATATAGATGAATATATAGGTAAATATGTACACAGGTGTAAAAGAAGAAAGAATGGGTGTAACTTGGAATTCTTGCTGAAAATATGTTAGAATTGAGAACAAAAAGAAGGAAATAGGAGAGATATGGTATACCTTGTACACTTTTATATATTTATATATTTGTGTATTAGTATATAAATATATATGTAAAGGGAGATAAGGGTGGGGTTAAAGGGGAGGTGCAGGTACGGCCTTAACACTTGTTGACTGTCAAAGTAAAATTGAGTTGATAACAGAATATAGCAAAAGAATTAGCTTTGAATACAATGAATCACAATAAACGCTCTTTTTTTCTTTTCTTTAAAAAAACTGTAAACACATTTACATACACTTTTTATTTGCTATTATATTTTTAAATAATAATAATAATAATAATAAATGTAGAAAAGAAAAGAAAAGAAAAGAAAATTAAATCTTTAGTTTTTTTTTTTCGAGAAGATACGTTACACCATTTTACTATGTTAAGAACGTCAGCAACAAGCTCAACACGCTCCAGACCTAATTTCGTACCACTTGGTTGCTATCTTTAGTAGTGAGGACAATTAAAATCATTCGGAGAAATCTAAAAAAACAATGAGATTTTAGCAAATATTGACAGCAATCTGTAACTGGCGCAATTGACAATAAGAGTCGTTATTGTTACGAAACCAATCAAAATACTGTATTCTTCTCCAATTATGAGAGATAACCAGGAAAAAATATAAATACCGACTTCAAGTTTTTTTCGTTCTGTAATTTTATGTAGTACAACAGCTCTTTCTTTTTCTCTCGAATTAATAATGAACACACTTCAACACTGGATGCATGCATAGTAGTGAAGCTAATGGCGTATATTTTTAAGTGAAAAGAAAAAGAAAAGAAAAGGATAAAAGTCAAACTTTAACTTTAACTAGTTGTTTTAGCGAATGAGATATATGTAATTGATTTGAGTCAAAACTGAGTATACACAGAAATGATAATAACAATAATAATCACTAGCTGTCAGAACACGTATGTAGGCATGTGATATTATAAGATCAACTAATGTATTTTCAAAGGCATTTCTTTTTTAAAATAAGCAAATATGGGTTAACTATAACTTGTTTTATTTTCTTGTTTTGATTATTTGAGACCCAGGGAAACGGAAAGTTGTACATGGTAAGCGGGGATGCAGTAGAATTTCTATATCTGACAAATAAACAACCGTTATTACTCTTATAGTTAAAATATACTCATGAAATGTAACCAGATACTCAATGTAAAACTTGTCATAAATATATTTTGAATATGCTCGTGATGCTGAGTAGAGCAAACTTTATTTTTATGCATGCATGTTTAAGTATTAAATAATTCTGCTTTACCTTTTATTTTAAAAAACTAAAAAGAAAAGAGATTGATACAAGAAATTAAAACGAAAAATTAAGATAGAGCATTAATAAACGCGGTAGTCATAATCAGTCACTTATAAATAAAGGCTTTTGAATGCTGTGATATAGTTTTTTTTTAGCTCAGAAAAGTTAAATATGTCATGGTATTATTTACCAGATCAGAATAAGTAGGGTTTGTTATATACCTAATCGATTTTATGAAAAAAAAAGTGCTAATCATTACTATCGAATCTCTTCATTTATTCTGTTCATAAAAAATAGCCAATTATTGGTTGTATGGCTAGTTGCTTAAAGGACATTTGATACATACTAACCATGAAGAAAAATAAGCTTTTTATTTTCTTCTCATTATGTGGATCCTGCTTTTAGATAATACAAAATCGCACAATAATAATAATAGTAAATTAAACTAAAATTTTATGATATTTGGAAGTTAAATCATTTTTATTAGTAATCTACACGAACAATCCTTCCTTCTACTTGAGGAGCAATACTTGCCCAGCGTTTAACCCACGTTAAGTCGTTATTTTCATTGTACTTGTAATTTTCCACGCTTTCGTCATCTTCTGCATCAATGCATGATGGGTGACCTTTTGAAGCATCTGTAAAAGCATTGGTAATACTTTGACTGGTAACATGATAGTTAGCACGGTCAGAAACACCGCTAGCAAGGAATTCCTCAGTATCCTGGCTATTAGCTGCGCAGTTACATTCTCTACCGTCATCGGGGTGATCGTGTCGTTTAAATTGTCTGGCTATATCACGCCAGTGGTTTGCAGCTGATACAACTAGATTTTTAATTCGTTTTTCGTTCTCCTCTTTGTTGCGATGCTCATGTCTTATTGCCTGGTGTTCTCGGAAGGCATTGATGTATTTCAGACCCAAAAAGAATTTTCTATACAAAGTTGATACTAAAACACCCATTTCTTCATCTACAATAATTTTATCCTCTGGCACCTTAAAGGCTGTATAGCCGTCATAACCACCAATTAAATAATTACGAGTGGCGACAATATACTCGCGGTTAATATCCAACTCATCCATATTACTGGGATCATATGACGCTTGTCTGTTTTCCATGTGTGGAAAAGTAAGTGAACGACGCCTTTCTATGTTTGGTATAGAACGTCCATGATTTTTAAATGTATATACTTTACGCACACGTTGACCAGGGGGATTATTGGGATTCCACTCCAAACGTAACCCCGAGAGCTGAGGGAAACGTCCCTCCTGCTTAGGATACTCGGATACGCTGTTTTCAAGGGCATCCCAAAGCTGTTTTCCTGTTACCCGGATGACAACAACAGGATCCAAAAAAGGGAATGCGGTCATGATATCACCCAAGGTAAGTTCACCTGCTTCAATAATACTATCATTTCTAATAGTGCCACCCACACAGAAGCCAATTTCTGCAGGCGTTTGTAGTGTTTGATGGTACATCATCATCAAATCAGCTGTCAAATTGCCTAGATTTGTTTCAATTGTTCTCACAGACATACTTCGGCCATCAAGAGGAACAGTAGTGTAACCAATAGGTGCTTTTGTTTTTTTATTCACTAGCTCAGCTACCTGTTCAACAAGTTCTTCTGTTTTAGGATGAGGAGTTATACTTGAATCCACAACTTTTCGCTCAGCTATATTAAAATTTTAAGAGGGAGATTTATAAACATCCATATAGCCATAAAAACAACAACACTGGTTTACCTGAAATTTGTTTAATATACTTTTTGTTATTCTCATCCATTTCGATGTCTAATTTTAAATAAGAAAATTCTCTAAAATCTGTTCCGCTTTTTACAACATAAACAGGAGTATCGTCATGACCTTCCTCTGGATCGTAACCAACATCATTTAAATTGATATCTCTATTCCATTTATCTCCAATAACATCAACTGCCTTTGAAACATAGTAAAAATGATCATGTCTACATAATGAAAATATTAGTGAGTGTATATTTAAGCCTGAAAGAAATGATGTACAACATTCTCACCCGCCAAGAACAAGGTCAATGTCACCTTTACATTCATGTGCCAGTTTTATATCATTTGGAATGCGCATATGTGTCAATGCAACTACAATATCAACCTTATGCTGACCATTTGGATCTTTTAAGCTTTTTGCAAGATCTCTTCCTACTTTAACAAAGTCGTAATAAGTAAGTTCAGGAGGAAACCTAAAATAAAATAAAATAAATAATTGTTCCACTTTAAAGACATTTGTAAATTAAATAGTAAATGATACTCACGAAGGGATTGTTTGGATCCACTCCCTAAGATTTTCATAATAAAAGTAAATATACTGCGCGTTTTCTTTATAGTAATAGTGAAATAATGATAATAGTAACAATAAGCACTTACTTTTCCACCAAACCTATAAGACCGATACGTAAACCGCTATGTGGTTGTTCAATGACTATATGTCTTTTAATATAATCCGAACCGGAAGGATGTATACTATCCAATACATTGGATAGTAGCCACGGAAAGTTTGTTTGTTTTAATAGTTTTTCCAGTTGAGGCATACCAAAATCAAAATCGTGGTTACCAAGGCAGCTGGCAGATATCCCAAATTCGTTAAGAATAGCGGGCCTATTCAGATGTTATTATAATTGTTACTACTATTATACACACGCATATTTAATACATAAAGATATAGTCTTACATATGAGATCCACGTGTAATAGTACCTTCAAGACTAGGATTAAACACGTCTCCAGAAAACAGCAAAATAGGCTTATCTTCTTGAGTAGACTCCTCTCTTGTTTCGTTCAGTTTTGTTGTAAATCTAGCAGCCCCTCCTACAGGCTCATCTTTTGACGATTGAACATGATAAACGTCATTAAAGTGTATTAATTCGAGAGAAACCATTTAGTCTAATGTAAGAAGCAAAGAAAGAAAGAAAGAAAGAAAAGAGGAAATAAGGCTATAAATGCGTTGGCAAGATAGAGCGGCGTTGTTAAACTCCGCCACGGAATAGACAGCTCATTAAAAATAAAATGTAAAACTTCGGCAGTGCTATCTTTTTATATTTATAAAAGGCTACATTGTGAGTCTAGATATTTACGTGTTCTATAAGGGTATATATATTTAAATGTCAAATATAAGCTTGAGCCCGAGGAAATAATAGAATACTCGAATGGGCCAAAACATGTTAGTTTTTAAAAGAAAAAAAGAGCTAGGCTTATTTTTTTGCTTATACATTTGATCTACATATATTCACATAGGTCTACGATATATGAAGTTAATGCAAGGTTTATTATAGAGTGCTTATTCGTTATAATATGCAAATCTTGCTTAAACACATTTGGATTGCTTCTACTCAATGGGAAAATAATACACCTGATTATTCAGTTTTGTTGTGCAACATTGCTTCCGTCTTTTTTTTTACACCACCAAAAACGACGATCAATGTGGATAGTATTTCTTGCTATATCTGTATAAAATGGTTAAATAAAACGATGGGATATATAGCTATTTTATAAATAGAAATAAATGAAAGCGATAAGAAATTCTGTAACATAAGATAGTTTACTATCTAACGTAAAGCCATGTTGATTAAATATAAATAGCAGGTTTGTTTCAATGTCCTTTTCCATCAGAAAATAAATGATTTCTCCTATAATTATATATATTCATATATATAAACATGGGAGCCACTTTTCGGCGACTCTCCTTCTTTTCTTTCATCCTTTTCAGTTCATCTCTTTATAACACAGTAAAATAATCCAAGCAGATATGAAACTTTAGCCAAGGAACTAGCAATACATGACATGGTTTATTTATTACCATTATCATCATGATTTCAATAATAATGAGGACATATTTAAGTGTTTTCTGCTCACAAAGATTGCTAATTTTGATATTCATGTGTAACTTGGTAAAATACAAAAAGAAGACTTTTTCCATGTCTTCATTTTGAGCAATGATATTAATATTCAACTTTTACATCGAACAGTATCCTGTTTATATGTAAAGTCATTATTATACATTGGCTATGTATACAAATAAATAAATTGACTTACATTTTTATAATAAATAGATTAATACACCATTACTTCCCCATGCTAAGAAAAGAGATCCGAATGTGCTACAAAAACATAAGGCTTTGTGTAGTATATCCTTTTTATATATGAATAAAAAATACATAAACAAATAAACAATTCAAAAAACAAAAAGAGTTGCCTCACTCATCAGGTCACAAGATGGCATTTATATTTATTTTGATACATTTCCATTTCTGTTATTTCACTTTTCTTTTTCTTATTTTTCATTATCTTTAAAAATATAATAATGTCAGGACTTTCTAAATTATTCAATAGACCCAGAAAAAGTCAATCTACACCAACAAAAAGCTTTGGATGCTTACCTTCCAAGATTAGTTCATCAATGCCCATGAATAAACGACATACTACTCCTCCTACTGGATCATACCAAAATCAGCAGCATCAAGCGATATACGTAATGGGCGATCTTGACTTTGTTCCACGTCCAGTAAAAGACACTAGAGCTACCGTTACCACTACCGAGTCTATTAAGCCAATAAAAAAAAAGAAAAGTTACAATGCACCTCTTACGGTCCGTAATCACACTCCAGATAATTATTTTTACATGGCACATAGTTTAGCAGATACTCATTCACGCGAGCAGGTCACAAGGTACACTCTAGACGATAACAAGTCTAGTGCACCAATGAGAAAGCCTACTCCTTTTGCACATACGAATCAAAACAGACCGTCTACTACATATTTTACTCCAAACGTTGGACAAGCAGATGGTGTGATGGAGAAAGAAGTAAATATATCACTGGGTAAAAAAAATGTCGAGTTTTTTTTTAATCACATATTGTTTCTTAAGTTAGTTTTTAAAAAAAGGAGCTATTTATTTATTTATTTATAATTCTAAATATAGGCTGGAGTGATTACAATAGAGAAAATAAACAACAACACGGAAAAATGTTCTCCACAGATCCAAAGTCGGAATTTGAAAATATGAAGCAGCAGCTAAAAGATATTGAGAAAGAGCGGGCAGAGTTTGAACAACAAGAAAAAAGACATAAACGGCGTGAAAAAAGAATGCATCAGCAAATAGTAGAAACAAGAGAGCAGCTTGATTCCCTACTGTTATCTCATTCTTATGAAGAGAATGATAATAACAATAATAGTAATATAAACTTTAGAGCCACATCTCGTGAATATAATATCACTTCCTCAAGTTATACAGAGAGGCCAATGCTGGTAAAAAGGAATTCCGCAGGCTCATCTAGTTTCTTTCAGAAACAACAACAGCATCATCAAAATCCCCATTATCATCAGACATACCAACCTCAATATTGGTATAATGAGCCACCTTATCATCATCAACATCATAGTTATACTTCGCCTTCATCAAGCTATTTTCCTCCTAATTTATATCAAAGATATGGTAGCAGCTTAGATAACCATGATCACTCTCCATCACATTATTCCAAATCTAACTGGAATCAGCAAAGATCTAGTTATCAAACACCTCTTTCCTATTTTTACGATGAACCTGAAAGAGTGTCCAAAGATGAAATCTGGCGAAAAGCTTCATATAGCCGTCGTCTTTCTATTCCTGATTGGTCTTACTAATAAGTTCATCTCTATCCATACACCAGCACAAACATTTATATAATAAAATACATAACATTTAGAAATTAAAAAAATGATATCTATGACCTGAAGTGTAACAAAAATGATGATAAAATCAAGTCTCTATGTGCGTAAACTAAAATATTCGAAATAGAATCTGCGATCAAGTACATAAGTCATTTTGAGTAAAATTACATATCTGCCGCAGCATTTATTTTCTCGGGAATGGCATATTTGGAATATATATCAGCAAGCATCTCAGGATCAATGCAGAGTCAACTGAGCCCCATTTGTTGTCTCTACTCAGTTACTTCAAATCAATATATCTAAATACTTTACTTGAGTAGTATTCTTTTATTTTCTTTTTCGTTTAATAATATATATATATATATAGCAAAACTCCGTTTATTTAATTATAGCAAATGTTTACCAGCGCAGCATAATACATACACCTATTTTCAAAAAATCATATTTGTTTATAAACGTAATATTATATTTTTGATGACAACAAAAAGCCTAAAGCAAATTTATCAATCATGAGTTACGTTTTATAGTAGCTTAGAGGAGAGCTTTATTAAAGATAGAAATAGGTATTTCAACCTTGCTTAATTTTTTTTTATCAATATAGAATATGGTGTTAAATACGCAGAGAAGCCATAATTTTCATGAAAAATAAACCTATTTATCAGTTATCTCTTTATATATAATAAAACCAGATGAAGTAATGCAGGGATTTTAAAATATGGATATAATATTTGACAAAATACAGTACCAGTCAAAGTAACTGATACTAACTGAGTTCAAGAAGTACGAAGTTATTTATACCTTACATACTGATTACAAAAAAAAATCAGATAGAAGCGCTCAAAAAGAAGTATAACTAAACCCAATACAACTGAGGGCTATTATACTGTTATGGATTAAGTGCAAGAAAATATTCATTATGGGCCAATAGATAACGAGGACTTATTTTAATACGATGCATCCATACCTCGATATAGCCAACCCTGAAGGACCGCTAAAATGATTGATTAAATAAAATGATTGACTATATCAAATAATGTAATTGTATTTTTTAAGCCGAATAATGTACCGTTAAACAAATATCTCTATCAAAATTGACTATATACTTTAGAAAACCTGCCAATGAACTTGTAAAGGTCTTTTTTATTTTTTTTTATTTTTTTTTTTAGTTTAAATATGAATCAATCCAACGCTATTATGCCTAAAAATCCACTAATTTCGCTTTTGGGTCAAAAACTAGAATGAGTTAACAAGAGACATACAATGACCAGCACCTATGCTAAAGACAAATGACAAGAAGCTAGACTTTCACTAAGTTCAGTAGTCTAGTGATCGTAGCAACTTCCAAAAGAACTAGTAATAACCTCATTTTAAGTCAATAATATCATACGTTCTAATGTACCATAGATTTTTTTTCATGATAAGTGATATTAGATATTGTTAATTATGGGAAAAAGTATACTACTTATCTCTTAAATGGATATAGTCAAACTTTTGAGCCAATAATTTATTGTAGCTTGGTCGGGTCACATATTTTTTAGGATCAACTATTCAATATAGTAAATCTGGGGGAAGAAAATCGATTGGCTAAATAAAGAATCGACTAAATCGAAATTGATTATATCGAGTGCGACTGTAAATTGATTATATTTGAATTTTATAATTGAAGTAGAGAATGCTTTTTTAAAATCTTAGGATAAAAAAAAAAAAACCTTGAACTGCTTTTATTTTCTTGTTACTTTTATCGTTAATATTCTCCAAGTGCAAATATATGAATATCATACGACTATGGTCTTAAGTGAAGGTCATGGTTTTTAATTTTATATATATACAATGCTGTTATTTAGCATAGTATTAAACATATAATAGAAAAAAATGTCAATAAATCAGTTCTTTTTAATAAAATATGTAAAATAACATTGCAAAAATTAACTATTTGTGCCAAAAGAAGAAAGTTACCAAGTACTCCAAAAAAAAATATCTCTTTCAGTTTTATTGACTATTTTATTGGGTGTTATCTTCGATGTAAGTATTTCATTTTGATAGACTATTTTCAAGTCTTTAATAGGAACCTTATTGTTCGTACATGTTTTTTTATATATTGAAATGAAAAATGTACTCAAAAGTAATGAATTCAAAGTTTTAAACTATCCTTTTTTGGTATTAGACAAATAATCGTGGTTCATTACTTCTTACCTATTACACAAATGGTTCCTAATTATTTTTGTTTTATAAATACAAAATTGGTACACATATGATTCATTTTATTTTATTTTTTAAGTAGTAACGACATCACAGAGCTTTTGTAATAGTGAATAAATGAGCAATTAAGGCATACGCCTATCATTATGACTATTGCTGGTTTGGTACATATGATTTATCTACTTAAATAGGAAAATATAGACCAATTACAATGTCAAACAGTTAAAGACTAAAAGTATGTGTATAATGATATCACTGAACTCGTTTTTTTTATAAGTTGGACAATGTGAAAAATGAAAAAAAAATAGTAGATCTTGATGCTATATAATGGCCTTCTCACAACCCATTATCAGATCAAGAAAATTTCTCTTTTTGAGAAGCTGAGTTTTTTTTCTGTTTTTTCTGAGATATGGCCTGTTTTTTTTTTAGAAGAAAACCACACATTTAATAATGTCAACACAACTTGGAAAATAAAATGAAATCATGCCTTCATTACATAAAACCAATTGATTTCAGAAGCATCCCGTACTTTACTAGCTGTATATTGTGTAACGAAGAAGTCGGTTCTACCTATTTATTTTGGAGTTGTCACATCTCCGTGTCTTAAAAAAGTCAAGCAATAAATCCTAATTATAAAAAAAAGCATACTTACCATTCTATATCATGCCATATCGCTTATATATAGGCTTTAATTAGTGCATAATTTCAAGTCATACAAAACTTTTAACCTTCAATGTTGACATATTATCAGTAGCGATATATATTATTTATAAAATTGACGTATCCTCATTATGTTTTATCATAGATCAATTGTATTCCATCACCAAAATATTTTTCTTGTGCCATATTTATCTTTAATTGCTAATTTTTTCTCTTAAAATGAAAGGATCAAAGGTATTACCATATATGGGATGAAATATACATTACTATTATTATTACCATTCACCAACCATATATAAATATCAGAGATATTAATATTAATATACCTTCTGCAGAACACACTGTGAACTCTCTCAATTTAAAATCCTTACAATCCATAAATTTGATTACATCTTGAGATAAAAAAAATAGTGCAATGGATAACAAAAACAAAAAAAGAAGATGAAAAAAGCATATGCGCGCATGCATTATAATTGTATTATACACTATCAGAGACACATGATATAACTTGCTCTTTGGATAAACAAATAAGAAGCTGTCTGTTTTTTGTCCACACAAAAAAATAATTATCATGAAAGGTTATTTCGCAAATCTGTTTATTTTAAGACAGTTGTTAAATAATTTGTATTATTTTGTATATTAAATTAAAGTACATCGATACACAAATCAACGTGGCACCAGTCTGCATTGTAAGATGCTCATTACACTTAGGTTTTGTGAACCTGTATAAATAAATAAAAACTGCTTAAATATAAACTTAAGGTCGTTTACTTCTATTTATACCTTTAATAGAATTATTGTTCATCACATATATGCACTAACCATGAATATAGATTCTATAGAAAACCCAATTCGATAAGCTCAGATTAAAAGCAAGATAGGGCAGGGAAGGAGATATAACCAATCAAGTTATCGGAGTCAGTAAACGATAAGAGTGACACTCGGGGGAGTCGGGGAACTGAGTAGCATGGTTAACTTGAACAAATAGTACAGCCCATCTATAGATAGAAATAGAGAGTATCTAAGCTGAGATTATGTATTATAGTGTATTTTATATAGAGAATATGTTAACTTCAGAATAAAAATTATAAAAAAAAATATAAAATAAGGCTATAACGATTAGATAAAGTGAAAACACATTTATTTTAGGTAATTGCTTAATCCAATCAACACCTTTTAGGTCAGAAGTGGATTATTGTGTTACTCTCTATTCCTGTTTCAATAAGATGACAAAATCTTATTTTTCCCACCGCCAAGGGTTTTTATTTTTATTTTCACCTCTCTTTATATCATTCTACACACTTTCTCTCTCTCTTCATTTTTATATTTATTTCATTCATGACTTTTGATACAGTAGAGAGATCAAGTAAGCGTATTAGAAGTGGGACACTATCTTCCAACAAAGCTGATGAATGGAATATTGTTGATACAGCTCCAACCTTTACGATTTATGAACATCCACTTCCAACAAACGACCTCAACCCATCTTCAAGACTGTCCCAGCTTTTTACACAAGACTGGACAAAAAATTACTCACAGCCATGTGTGAATAATCAAATTCTTCCATACCCTTCGCCGGAGTTGTCCTCCCCGCCTAATGATTATATGCTACCAAACACACCCTCTACAGTACCTATCGACATACCAAATTCACTGTCACTCGATTATACCGATATCTATAACAATTTAGGCCATATATCACCACAGTCCAGCTTTTGTCAAGACGACGGTATGGGTGGAAGCGTATCTTTGACAGAGTCGAGTCTATCCAACCAACCAACAACGAATTCACAATTTATATCACCAATAGATTCGGCGTCACCTGATACATTGAGCTCTCTCTTTGATGATGCATCCTCTTCTGTGCTCATCAATAATTCAGCCCTGGGAGATACACTTTCTAAAATACAATTTTCATACACCGACACTGGAATTAATTTAGAGGCTAAAATATCCAACGCTTCGGATCTGCGATCACTCATTGAGGCTTTTAGTCAAATGTGTTATATAAATAATGAAGATATAAACTCTCACGAAAAATCAGAAAAACCAGCCGATAAAATCGTTATGCACAGAAATAGAAGCAACCAGGCGAAACCTGTGAATTTCTTTGAAACTACCAAACGAATTGGACAAATCATAAATCCTCACTCCAGTATCGCGACAAAGAGTAGTCAACGGCAAATTATAGATAGCTGTATTGAAGTTTATTTCGGCTGTTGGGTTCGATACAAGCCCATCATACAAAAAAATGAATTCATGACATGGTACGAATCACTTGAATCACCAGAAGATACACTCATTGTGAATGCCATTTGCTTTTATGTCTTTCGACATATGATCATTCACCATCCAAAAGATTGTGTTGGTCACTTTGCCAGGGACCCCGAAAAGGTTCATGAACAAGAAGAATATTTTTTTAATTGCGCAAGAGACTGTTTAGCGCAGTCATTTGATACACCCGATCGTTATACTATCACGGCTCTGATATTTATGAGCTTACGTGCTGAGCCAGCAAAAAGGCACCATTACTCTGGTATGGCTTCATCTGCTTTGCATGAAGTGAGTATATATCCACGTATGGTAGACGAAGATCCTGACTCTTATGATAAAGAAATGGATACCAGACTCTGGTGGTTCATCTGGGCAACCGATTTCTCGCTCTGGACAGCAGGTCATCCTAAGCACACTCCGCAATCACGCCGTCTCGGAGAAGTTGATCTACCGCAAGTATTCGAGCAGGACATAGATGACACCGAGTTAGGAGTTCTGAACTATATCAATTGTTTAAAGCTTTGGAAGATTCAGAGCGAAATTATTGCTGCGCTTTCTGCAAATGAAAATATGGAAATGACAATAGAGCAGGTTGCAAAATATGACAAACGACTGTTAGATTTTTATAAAAATCTTCCAGACTACCTCCGTTTTGACAGTGGCTTTGAATATGGCCGTAAAGAACTGTTTCTAGCCTGTCTCCGAGTCAATATTGAATATAATGCTACTCGTATCATTCTTCATAAGGCGTTTATACCCGAAAGGAATGATTCAAAGCCAAGTCAAACTTCACTAGAGTCATTGAATATTTGCCTTTCAACTGCTCTAATGCAATTAAAAACGATTAAAAGCTGTAGTATGATAGACATTGGTCACTGTGGATTTGACAGAGATGAGCTCTGGAGAGCAACAGAAATCATTTCTGTTGCTATGGAAATCTATCACAATTGTATTGTTCCAGAAGATCAAGATAAAATCCTCTTTGGCATTTCACTATCAGAATTCAATGGTGCTTTAGAGAGAGCTCTTGATATACTAAAGGGTACCAGAGAATTTCAGATGTCCTATAAAAATTGCTTTCAAGTAGCAGATTGGATACAAGTTGAAATCAGACGCCATCAATTGGACTCGACCTACTTAGTAATAACAACAAATCAGAATAAGGATCAAATGCACAATTTACCAGATTATTTCGCACCTACTCTCAAACCTGACCTAACACTATTACCACCAAGATCAGAGCCTGAAAAAGAAAAAGAAAAAGAAAAAAAATCATGTATATTCATTACCCATCAAAAATCATCTAATAACACTACTACTATTTCAAAACAACAACAACAGCAGCAGCAACAACAACAACAACAACAACAGAAAAAACAGCAACAATCCATTTCTTTTCAAAATCAATTTATTCTTTCATCTGTACCTTCTATTGAAACTACTCGACAATCATCTAACAATAACAATAATATTATCGATAATAATTCTAATAGTCGGAAATCTTCTTTTTCGGCTGCGCCTCCATTTGTACAGTTTGATGTCTATGAACCAACTGATTTACACAGATTCAATGGTAAAAGTCAAGCAAGATTTAGATACTTTAATCCTCGAAAGATGAATAAGTTTCTTTTTATTGATGAACATCCAATGATATAATTTTTTTTTCACTTTTTTTTTTTCTTTAAAGAAGAAACTCCCCTCTTCTTCCAACCTTTAAAAGAAATAATAAAATAAATACATCCCTCATAATAATGTATATATAAATAAAGCACTTTCAGAAGAAAACATTTCAAAAAAAAAAAAGTAGACTGTTATTTTGTATTAAATTTATAAAATATGGCTTTCGTTTATTTTTGTGTTATTATTAAATACTAGATTTACACCTCCATATTAGTTTTACTAAAAGTAATATATACATATATAAGTATTAAAGTTCAACTTATCAGAGGAAAGAAATAGAGTATCTGTGGGAATAGTTCACTTGCTTTTAGGTGGTACTAATCTTAGATACCTGATTTTTTTTTATCGCATATACTAAACTCATGGGAACCATACAAGAATGGTGAGGATGTCCTACTACTTTATCCGGAAGTGAGTAACTCTTGTGTTCGTCATACTTTTAAACAAAGAATTATCTTGTTGTTTTTAGTCTTATGAAAACTTATACGACTAAGCCTATTGTTTTCTCTTTAACAAGTCTCATAACATGGAGATGAATATTTTTACTACTTTGACATTATACGTTTATACATATCGAGAATTGATGAGGATATATACAGATGATATTATTTATTATTATTATTATTAGCATTAATATTAGTGACCTGAACCAAAAAAAAAAAACTGACACTAGAAACTCACGAGTCAAAGCATAAGATTGCATTACTAATTGCTCCAATTCAATATAATTTGTAATAAAATCTCTAAATACAGATTATACATTTAAGGTATTTTGAAATAGAAAGAGGGACAGTGATTAGTAATTCATAAAAAAGAGAGAGAGAGAGAAAGCCTATTAATAAAAAAATATAAAATTTATTTCTCCAGAAAAAAAAAAAAA
>VCJA01003854.1:13878-27121 GCA_024139275.1 Backusella macrospora
TAAAAAAATAACTTACACTAGTACAAAAACTTCAGGTATAGCTACAGCTGCATCCGATAATAATCCATAAATTAGTAGTCTTTCTAGACCACTATCTGCAGCATTTAGCATTGTGGAAAGCGTTGATATTAAAAGAAGAGCTGTAGTATCATCTGGAATGTCCAATTTATCAAAAATACCCGAGTAAGGTTTTCCATTGTGTGATGTACCCTCGATATCTGTTTCATTGAGTCCAACTGTCCTTAGCAAGTCCTTTACAGATTCGTTCTTTGCGGCCATGGGTAAAAGACCAGTAACATACCCCAAAGTATGTGTTTCGATTATATTGCTCTCCTCAGAATTCATGTTACGGTGCGCTTGTTTGCATTCAATATCTAAAAATGTATTCAGGCCATTCGATAAAATATCCTTTGCATCATTATATCTTAATCCTTTCATTAAAATCCCAGCAATAGCAAAAGAAAAGTGAGTGTCAAAATTGACACCACAAAGCCTATCAAGCTGTCGAGCTACGTCAGCTATGGGTTCACGAGCTGCTATTAAAACATCGACAACCGTATCTTCAGAAAAGAATCCTCCTTCATCTATAGCACGTAGCACTGCCTGTAAAAGTTCAATTGCCACACCGAATGTTGGACCTGTGTTAATTTCAACTAGAGCAACTGCAGCCCAAAAGAGTTGTAAGAGATATCGTGAATCACTGGGTAGACTTCCTACTACATTTTTCAGACACATCATGATACTTGTAACAAGATTTGGATCAGATTCATTGAAAATCGCAAGTGCACCTCGTAAAGCAACTAAGATTTGATATAATAAATCGTCATCTATTTCTTCTCTACCTAAGCATCCAAGTACTACGAATGAACGTGGCTGAACAGCAGGATTAAATTGGAATGCAGTACTAGCAACTAAACTCATCCATCTTGCTCTCCAAAAATTAGCAATATCTATTAAAATAGTTAGTGACCCATGTATATAAATACAAATCCTTGGTTAAGTAAATTGAAGTAAATATAGAACACATTATAAAATATATGTATATACATATATATATATACCTGTAGTAGGGGCAGCACAGGTAATGACCTCCGTGAGCTTAGTAGTAATAAATTCAAGAGATTGTAGCGAAATTGGTTCAGATACATCATTTAATGTATCAGGTGTAATGGTGAATGCATTAGCATGAGATCTATTGAGCCCAAAAAGTAAACGGCATTTAGATTCTGACAATTCTGTCAAAATAAGCTGGAGCTTTTTAATATTCCCTTCAGGTAAAGAGACTGACGTACAGAGAGACTGAATCACGTTCACAACAGTGCCTTGAACAGATGCTCTAACAATAGTAGAGCCAACCCCAGCAACCAACGAAACAATATGAAACACTTCAGGCACTGAACGCTTTACAGGCCCACAGTTATTGAATGAAAGCATCAATAGGAATCGGGAAAGAATTGCAATTTCATTCCATGAAGGATGCTCTGTTAAAGATCTTGTGGGTTTAAATGAAGTACGATATATTACTTTTCGTAATATAGAAGTAACTTTAGAGCGAACTGTAATGTTTGAAAGGGTAATGAGAGTATCAGCCATAGATTCTGCTTGACTAGATCCGACACCATGCTCATTTGAGAATTGAATGAATGTATCTATTACTAATCCAAGAATATCATCAACATTTGCAATGGTTTTCCAAATCTTTGCTTGAACAAGTTTATACATCTATCAAAGTTTGAGTATAGCTAGAAAAATATCGGATATTTAAAATTCTTACCTCGCCAGTAACGGTTATATCAATAAGCAACCGCAAAATATTTTTAGTTTTTTGAGTATCCTCAGGTGACCGACGACAGTATAATGCAAGGTTTGGAATCCATGGTATCATATATAGAAGACAAAGGTAGCGCAGTACCTCCTCAGATTTTGCATATCCCATTAAGCACTCACTCAAGAACTCCAATGTCAACCCAGGCTCAGTGGCAGCAACTTTCTCGCTAATACCAACAATAAAATCTGTGCTATTCGCTGGTAAGCATAGATCTACATTTTAATTATATACAAGACGTGTTAATTACTGTGCATATCAACTATAAAGTTGAAATAACAGTATACCTTTTGCATCTAGAAGTTGCTTCCCGACATCAAAGTTAAAAACTCTACTAAGTGCATATAGAAGATTATAGGACGATAGGCGTAAATTAGGATCACTGCTGCCAATATTTAATAATGACATATTAAGTAAGCGACCAGGAACATCACTAGGTCTAATTGTTCTTTCTGTTAAATTTGTTGGACGAGACATATCGTATCGACGCTTACTGTGTCGTATTGTCTATGTGATGAAGTTAAATACAATATTCTTTAGTTCTATATCAGAATGAGCTACTTACATTAACAATTGCATCTCTTTTAGGCGAGCTAAAGTTTACTTGAACGCTATCGCGAGTAGATTCAAAGCTGAATTCAGTCATTTGCTCTGAATTACGTTCGTACTGAGTATATACTATATCTTCAATTTCAGATATATGGTATACATCGTTTGTAACTGCGGAGAGACTGTAAAGTATTTCTTGTTTTCTTACTGTCATTATTTGAATGTACTCAGCACCGATTTTTACTGTTACAGGCACGGGGGTACGGAATTGTATCATCTTATTTACCGGGAAAAATACAGCACTAGGCTCTGTTTCCAAGCTAACTGTTGCTTTCGGAAGTCTCAGTTCAGAAGAGTGTATATACTCTTGAATTTCTGCCAAAGTGACAGCAAAAAAAATACGCTTGGAAAACTTGTGAGAAATAGGTCGCGTCAGCTTTTTTATGAATGTTCGTAGATATGAGTTCGGGTTATACATATAAATCGCTGAAATACTATCTGCTCTATCCTCAGACATCAATTGCATAAGCTGGTTTATCCACTGAATAGGCAGTTCATTACAACGGCTAAATTGTGTTAGATCAATTATAACTTCAAACAGCCGATTTGTAGCACGCTCTAAAGTCTGTTATATAAAAACCAGTTTAGTACATCCTCGGCATTAAGACTTCATATTTTCTATTTACCTGTAAAATATGATATACGAGTAATTCAAAATCAATATTGTCGGCGTTGATATTTCTTGTGACTAAATAAAAAACTGGTCGCCCGGCCTTAGAAACACCTCCTTCATAAAAAACGCTTTTCGATGTAATTATTTCAGCATTACGACGACTGTTACGTCTCATAAAATCAGCGTAAAGTTGATTTGATGTCACATGAGCATAGCTCCTAATATTCAATGAGTCCTTTTTAGGAAGCTCAGGAGGTCTTCCAAGTTGTGCTAAAAGATTAGCAAATTTATCAAAATCACGCTTCCAAGCACTTATTGATTCTTGATCTTTAAAGTGTCGGATTCCTCTTGTAGATATATCGCGCGAAATCCGTTCAATGTTGTCGAAAAGTACTCGATGAAGCATAGCATAGTTCTTTTCGGTCATCTGATATACTTCAATAGACTCGTCTGTTAGTAAGTTGTTTGGAATTTTGGAAATTTCACGTAAGAAACTAGCGACTTTGTATATATTTCCTGTCAGAAAATCGTTCAATACAATCATATATGTTTCTTTTGCTCCAAATAATACGTTGTTTGCAAGGTTTTGAATAACTTTTGTTGCGATAAGAAACCCACGAAGCATTTCACGTGAAATTGATGCTGTATTTTTTACTAGGCCTTCTGTTTCGGGAGATACAATGGAAGGACAAAAAAATCTAAGGAATATGAATGATCCTACTGCCGTATATTTTGCTTCTGGGAACCTTTCACGCACTGATGTTAAAATAAAATGACAAATTTCACGAAAAGATCTTGGAGCTTGATCTACTGAATCACATATAGCGTTTAAAAACATATCAGTTGCTTCAATTACATTAGACTTATTTTTTACTACATCTTCGTCGTATCCAATCTTGGATGGATCCAATTCAAAGCATTTGTTTTCGCGAGGGCGTTCTGAAAGCTTTTGGAAGACTGGTAATAGAACTGAACGGACATACTCAGCGCCATTACCTTTAGCATATACAGATAGCAAACGTGTAGCTATACTAGTTTTTCGAAATAGATCTGTTTCATTTTCTATATTTAAATAAAGAATAAGGGTGATAAATTAAGATAGATCTTATTCTTGGCTACTTACCTGTATTTTCGACTTCTTTTTCAATAACTGCTTTTAATAGGACCATGGTCTTGTTTCTAGAAGCAAAACATGCAAGTAGTACATTGGCAACATCGTCTATATCAGCTGATGGACATACTTCACATAGTGAAACCGCAATATTAAGATCAAACTCAACCAAAGTCTATTGTTGCATTTTTTAACATAAAAAAAATCAGATTGTTCCCTTTAAAATCATGCATATATATAGTGTTCTTACATCTATTAACTTCTCATATCGATCTGTCATGACTGTTTCTGCTAAAGTTTCAAATTCTGTACCTTGATTTAAAATATTTGTTAAAACCTCCATGAAAGCAGATCTGGTACGTGTATCTTCGTGGTAACCCATTGAAAATGAGTATTTCAATCCAGCATCAACATTTGCGCTTAGTAAGTTGGAAAGTGCTAATATAGTATAGTTTTTTAATGGAGCAATATCAGTAGAACTATCTCCATTCTTAACAAATCAATAAAAAAAAATCAAGAGACTACATATTAGTAAAGAAAGACTATAACAAAGCATCATGCATACCGATTGATTATAGTAACTGCTGGTACGACTTTGGGAGGCGGATTCAATCTAATTTAAACTAATTAGAACATACAAATGGATCAATATAACCATTAATAATATACTTCTGAAACACGACATCTGTTAAGTAGCTTGAAAAAGTATGTAAAATACTTGTAGAAAATTCGACTTTTAATTACAAGAGCATCTGATTCATGAACTGGCTCAGAAGGCTGTAGTGGAAGTTGATGTAGTAAAACTACAATAGTTTTTAAACAAGCCAAATCTAAATCATTTTGTAGTTTCTCTGTATGATTGGATTCGTGTGATGAGGAAATACTTGCTGTTTCAGGTTTCTAGGTAGTTTCTCTATGATTTAGTATATAACATTTAATATAATATTAGACTTTACCAGATAAAAATCACTTGTCCATTCCACAATAATTTCAAGTAGCTTATTTCTTAACTTGAACTCTTGTCGCAGAGTAACTCTGTCCTTCTTTTCCATCAATACCTCTACCAAATGACACATTTTAATTTTGACTTTCATAGACGTTTGACTTGTTCCAAGTTTGTTGAGATACATAACGCACTGGTTAATTAATGTACTAAAGTCTACTGTAAAAAGATTTTCTTTTGTATCTGTCAAACGATTTAAGACAAGTTTTAGTATTGAAATGGCTTGCTCCACAAACAACGTGTAGCGTGGTCCACAAATCGGATCAGTTGATTCCGCAGAAAAGCATTTTGTTAAGAAATTTTCAAGGTGTCGGAACATAATATGGTATAATGCTGGAGAAAGATCATTACCAAGAATCTCTCTAACCCATTCTCTGACAAGTACATTATCACTGGAAAGTAAATCAACCATATCCATAACAAACTTGTCAACCATGGTGGCTGATTCAATAGGTGCTGATATAAATCTATTACTTCCTAAAGTTGGTAATTCCGAAGATCTCGATCGATTTAAAGGTGTATTTGCAGCATTAGAAAAGTCGTCAGTTATAAGGCAGACACCACCCAAAGCTGCAAGAAAACCAGCATAGTTTTGCCACTCAGCTGATCTATCATCGTCTAGTAAGTCGACACGATTAAGGGATGTAATTGGAAGCGTTTGTCGTGAGGAATTACTACGGAGCTTATCATGCCAGGCTGAACTATTTCCCTTTTTACCAAGATCTATCAATTCCTCTTTATTATCATCGCTTACTCGAGCGACTGATGGTGTCATAAACTTCCACCTTTTCCATGCTTCTTCCCAAGCTGCAATCATTCCAGGAGAACTGTGATTGATTGAACGTAATAATCTTCGAATACGACGCTGCTGTGATTTACGACCAATAATAACACCAGAATGATTTGTCAGTTCTGTGTAGCATGCAATGTTTTCAACGATTGTGATCGAAGACGGTTGTTGATCATCCAATCTTTCTGTTAAATGGACCTCAGTGCAAAGCAATCCAAAGCAATCGATAGATAGTGTACAAACATCGGTATCTGATGAACACAAAAGTATAAGCAATGCAACTTCAAGTCCAATAGATGCCTGTAGTCTTTCTCTTGTATCGATACCATATGTTGCCACATCACGATGTTGTTCAAGAAATTGATTTCTTAAAGAAAGCAGTCTCTTGAGTAGATCCAAAAGCTTTTTTAAACCACTATCCCTTTCTCTATTATCTAAAAGCTGCTTTGCTAAAGTAAACAACACCTGTGATGATATTTTCCAAAAGGCTTCCATAAAGTTTCCAGATGTTCCCCACAACATGATATAATCAGAAGCATGTAGCTTAGATAGACATTCGGCAGCTGCATCTTTTACTGAGGAATTAGGATCTCTTAGGCAATTGGTAATAGCAACCATAACCGCTGCATTCTGTGAAGATCTGTCCTTTTCATCCCCCTATATATTTTCATTAAATCATCTCATCCCAATAGAACCAACTAATATAGCATCTTCCTATTTTTCCTTACGTACCATAACTGCAAGTTTTGGATCAGTCTGATATAATCGTAAAACATCTAAAATCAACTCGTAACGTTCATTAGCTAGTGACCGTGTATCTTTTCTCCCTTTTTTGTCGGAAATAGAACCACTAATCAGAGCTTTGCGTTGAGCTGAATTCGAGTTTTGACTTGAAGTTTCTGATCTATCTCGAATATCTCGAATATCTCGGCTAAAAAAATCTAGAAAAAGATTTCGAATTCTGCTACAAAGGGGAGTGTACAAAGCTGATATAGATGATACCCAGGGCAATTTGTTATTTTCAGAAGCAATTTCAAATGCAGCTTTGACAGCACTCATTTTGAAAAGTGTTGGAGCGTTTCCATCAAAACAAATAGGGATCAGAGTGCGGACAGTCTTGTAAGTATCAAGTCTGAACATCGCAACGATATAATCTGCAATAAGACAGCGATGGTCGATGAATACTCCAGTACTATTGGAGTGTTGATCATTATCTATGGCGTGATGTACATCAAACAATTTTTCGGATAGTTCATTTTCTATATCAGG
This sequence comes from Backusella macrospora, assembly GCA_024139275.1. Taxonomy (NCBI): domain Eukaryota; kingdom Fungi; phylum Mucoromycota; class Mucoromycetes; order Mucorales; family Backusellaceae; genus Backusella; species Backusella macrospora. The sequence continues at coordinate 21,099 of VCJA01003854.1, forward strand.
AACAAGCTCCCTTATGGCTATCATACCATCTTTTGAAACATACGTTGCAGCTCTACATAGATCAACATAGCAAATTGCTGCTAATTCACCCATCCTGTCACCTTTCATTGCTTTTCTTAACGAATTGAAGAACGCAGTCTACCAAAAAATTAAATTTGATATTAATTATTGGAACTACAAACTCTAATAAAAAGTACCTTTTTATTTTGAACTCGATTTACTACTAAAGAGGTTGACAGCATTATATCAGGACATAACACAAGTAGCATTGTTTGAGCTGGCCAAAATATTGCTTTTCTCTTTGTTGTATCAGCTAATGAGTTAAAAATATCAAAGAGAATTTCCGGAGAACCATCCATACGTTTATGATTATGACACAACGACGTAAACTCTGCGGTGTAATTTCCAATCCAGTTCCAAATAGCTCGACGAAGCATTACTGCTATGTAAACTTGTGCTGATTTTCGTAAGTGTAGCGTTGAACTGCATAACTCTAAAACAACCAGTAGTTGAGTTATATATTCAAATATATATTGTTTATTTATTGTTATTTACCTGTTAAAATCATCCCTAGCCTAGTCATATTCAATGATGCACATTCAAGTAACATAATATCACCTGTTTCTGAATTTTCCTCTGTGGTTGTAGTTAAATATAGAATCCGGGACTTGATTTTTGCAAAGGTAATATTCCAGTTGCTTGCGCTGACATAAGCAATAACTCGACTAGCAGCCTTGTAAATGTCAATCATAATACCTGTGTGTATGATCTGTCCACTTGAATTTGTATATGTTTCAGTAGATATCATACTTGTTGCATGATTAGCTACAATTCCATTATTGCGTTCTTCAAGAATTCCCATCTGATAAATAAATCTTGAGGCGATACCTAGAATATGCTTTGCAAGATGATCTTCTAGTTGTGGTGGGTCTTTTGGCACAGACGGAATTCCGTCATTTGGTGATACAAGGTCTTGTGAAACGCGATTTGAAGCAGAGTGCTTTGATTGTGTCATACCATTGCTTTCCTCAGAGCTTGTCTGATAGTACCTCCAGTGATGTTGCATACATGCTGATAGCACTCTAAGTAAAAATAATTGTGACTGAAGTACATCGTATGATACGAAATCGTCATTACGCGAAAAAGTAGAAGCCTTTTTATATGGATTAACAAATGAGAAAAAAAAAAGAAAAAAGAAAAAAGAAAAAATTACCTTTGAAATACTTTCCAAGGCGATTACGACAGTATTTGCAATGGTAGATAGCCTGTATTTTGACAATTCAATTAAGGCCGCCACTATTATCAAACGAATAAGTTATTTGGAAAGCAATAAATTTACATTGACACATACCACTAAAATTAACAATATGAAATAAAAAATTAGTAAAATAAAATAAAGATTGATCTAATCAGAAAAAAGAAAAAAGAAAATGAAATTACGTTTGTTGAATCAGAGGATCGCTTTCTAATGTGTCAAACTGAGATCCATTGTTACTAGGAAGCTAATTTTATTTTTAAATGAACCGGTTTGAGCAAATGTATACATCTAGCATTTCACTTACTCTAATAGTAATCCTGTTAACTAAGCTTAAAATAAGTTTTGTGTCTGCACTCATAATAATAAGATAAAAATAATAAGTAAATTAGCAATAATAGTGGAGGATAGTATAATATGTCATAACAATAAGAAAATGAATAGAAATGGCCAGAGTCTTTGTATTTTGAATTCAGAAAAAAAAAAAAATACCTAATTAGGAAGTATTCTGTAAAACTATTGTGAAACACAATGTTCATTATACTGTTTATTATAAATGACTAACAATCGCTCATTTACATGTATGTTTACCTTATTATTATCTCTTTCCTAATAGTGTCTTAGTTATATTTTATTATTTCAAATAAGTTATTGAGAGTCACATAACTCATGTCAGATTTGTTTAACTTAGACCTCCAGCTAAGCCCCGGGGATTTTTTTTGGATCTTCATTAATAATTCAGCTTGATATGCTTTGAGACAATCTTGTATATTATGATGGTGACAATGATGTCTATAGAAGTGATATTCCCTTTTAAAGAATTTTTTCTTTCTTTTTATTATTTAAAACTTTATATAGTATTCGTAAATTTGAAGATGGGGTATTCCAGCAATTTAAAGATGTGGCAAAAAAACAAAATACAAAACTCGCCGAATTTCTAGATTAGAACAAATAGCTGAACTTCCTGAAAATTTCATTAGCCTAATTTCACAAAGATAATCAAAATTCAAAACTAGAGCTCGCTGATAGATATCCAGTAAATTTCTACAAGAATCTTTTTAAAATTTCATGAGGTTCAGGAAGTACGCGAGAAAGCCACTAATATTATTCTTTCATTCAAAATCAGAATCAAGAAGAATGATTCCGAGGTGATTACGGACTTCATGCCTGGTCTAATTTTTCATATACCCTGAGCACAAATAATCTCATGCTTCAAGGCTAGGGTGGTCAATGAAACGGAGAAATACGTTCCTCAGGATGTGCATCCCAATTGTTGGACTACCCAAGATTTCATGAACAAAATATGGCCAAGTTTTTCTATTCAGAGATTAGGTGACGAAAATACTCTAATTATCTCGGTATTTCCACAGTTTTAAACTGATTAGTATTTTGTTTGACAACAATAGCAAACATTGTTTAAAACTAGATAGTCTACACAAACAGCCAGACTAAATATTTCAAAACATGATAGTCATTTTCTGGAAAATTTTCTTTATAGAAAACTATTAAAAAACTTGACAATTCGTTGGTAATACCCTAATACTTTCATTTAACATTTATATTCCTTTTTATTTATATTAATCTTTGAAAGGAAATAAGTTGCAATTTAAATGACCAAAAGTATAAATACAACAATCAAGTGTTTAATTTCTGGCTTTAACATTCAGTAAGTTCTTGTAAAATGTTATATTTAAAGAACATGATTTAATTTTAATGATTTTTTTTTTAAAAAAAAATAATGTAACTATCTTCTAGTTTATCTGCCTGGAACACAAGTTGCCTCCTGCCTAGTACTATTATTTAGTAGCAAATAAAGTTCAAATAGTCGTTTTCATTGTCAGTACGGTATTACTACTGACTCTACAGCATTACTTATACTAAAGGCGGACTAAAATCATCAATAGTAATTCAATAAATACAGTCATGGGATATAAAAAGATAAAGAAGGAACGATAATAAAAGTTACAGTAGGCCATTGATATAAGAGTGCTCGAATACAAGGGTAACTCGATATAAGAGTACACTTTTTCAAAAATAAAATAGGACTTGGCTGGCTTTAAGTACGATGTTTTTAAGGCTGAAAAATCCTGAAAAAAAAAGGCATTCTTAAATCGAGCGCTTACTGTATATCAAAGTGCTAGTAAAAACAGTACACGATGGTCGGGCGAAATGGGATAGAGTACGTACGAGAGCCAAAAATCACCGGTTCCAGTAGTTGTGCCTGAACCTGTAATAGAGACAATGAATATTGTAGGGGACTCTAGTCAAAGTTTATAAAAGTTTACCTAAGTTTATTGTTATCCTTTTTGGGGGAAATACTCTTTGTAAAAAGTATTATAAAATTTATAAATTTTGATTAAAATGCCTTTATGAAATATACTATTGCTATACCAAAGAACTAAGGTATCACTAAGCAGCTGGTATTTACTTTTTGATTGTACCGCTATAATAGCTGTTTTTGTTTTCTTTTTTTCACATCCAAAATATGATACACCTGGTTCTTTTTAGAAATTCTCTTTAGATCTTTAATATTTGGTTGTTGGAGAAACAGTGTGTGACACTTTCTATTGCTGCAATTTAGTTTGGCGATCAAATAACTTTTCGATATTCCCATAAAATTTAAGGAAGATATTTTACTTAAATGATTAAAGCATGTTATAACAATTCAATAACAAGTAATTTCAAAGGCTGGAGGAGAATAATTTCAGATAGTAAGATCCTTAAATAGTTACTTCAAATTAATAGAACAAATCTCAGCTTTTCGGATCTATTATCAGTTTTTGGAATTTAATATAGAACTTTTAAAAGTATGTTTTTTACGGTTATTTACATTCCCGCTTTACTCAATTTACTTTGTTTCAACCTATCCGTTCGTCGATGAAAGCATTTTGATCGTGTTTACAGATAAAACAATAATAACACGAAACATTTGAAAAAAACATTTGAAAAAACCGAACGCAAAAGTCCTTTTTTTAATTAGACTAAAAAATACGGTTTTTCTGTTTTCTATTTTTCTTCTATTTAAATAAAACAACAGAAAAGCAATATATAAAACTTCCTTTGAAAAGGATTCATCTTTATATTTTATTTATCAAATGTCTATTACATACTTTAAAAATAAAGGGGTCATTGTATATCTCTTTCAGGTAAAAAAGATCGCTTTGTGACTAAAGTAAAGTAAATACAATAAATGGTTCTAACCAATACATTGCATATATTTTACGAAAGAAAAAATCGGGAGTTTATTACATTTATATTCTGTTTTGGTAGCTCTCAGCAAGAATCAAATTGATATGTAAATATTTATTAAAATAAATTTACCTCGTAAATTGGGATCAATAATAATGTATTTTTAAATTGATCTATTTCACTCATGCATAAATCCAAGTATTATATCTCCTTTCTTCCCTTCTTTCTATACTCTTAACTGCTTTAATTTATCTTCTTTATATTAATGACAGGGATGAGTGTAGCTAGTGGCTCTGGTTTTTGTACCACAGAATTATGCCTTAAAGCTGCTCAATCTATAAAGCATGATATTAACTTCAACATCGATCCTTGTACTGACTTTTACCAATATTCATGTATGTGACAAAATAGTACTAGTAAAAATAATAATACCAATATTAGTGCATAAAATCCCAATAAATTCAAATATAGCTAATAATATATATATATATATATATAGGTGGTGGTTGGATAAATGACTCTCCAATCCCTGACTCCCAATCAAGTAATATACAAACATTAATGATGTTAGCTTTGAACTTATTTCAAATAAAAAACAAATAGGTACTGGTGTATTTACCAATTTAAGAAACAACAACGTTGATACTTTGGGTGCTGTACTAAACGGAACATATGATGATCTACTAAAGGCATCGAAAAGCACCAGTTATTATGATCCAACCTTCATTGGAAATGAAGAAAATATTGATCGTGAAAACTTTGAAGCATTAAAGTCTTATTACGACTCCTGCATGAAGGAAGATACCATTGATGCTTTGGGGCCTACACCTATGTTCAAGGATATTTCAGACCTGATGAAATTATTCAAATCACCTTCTGCAACGGAAAGCATGCCGCAGGATATAAGAAATAAAGTTAATTTGACTGAATTAATTATGCGTTTAACACAGCAAGGAGTAGCAAACTTTATATCTATTAACATAGGAGCAGATGAGCGTCATCCTGAAGTTAACAGCATCACTTTGAGCCAGCCAAGACTTGGTCTTCCTTCTAGGGAATATTTCAATCAAACAGAAATTTTAGAAATATACAGAGATGGTCTAGAAAATATACTAAATGCAATTTATGGTGAAGAAGATGGAACTCCAACAAATGGACTTCGCTTAGAAAAACTTAAAGAAAATGATCTACCCATTATAAAACGTGAAGAAGTAGCAAGTCTTGTCGACAAGTATATTACACTTGAGAAAAGATTGGCCGATATAACTTTACCAAAGTAACATCTTTTATACACATATTGTTTCCATTTTAATTGGAGTATTTAATTTTTACTTTCTTCTTTTTATAGAGATGAACTTCAAAACCCTATTGCCCTATATAATCCAAATTCAATCGATGAACTTGACAATAAATATCCAATTATCAAGTGGTATGATTTTTTCCGTCACTTTATTCCCAGTAACGTCTCTATACCGGATAATATTATTGTTGCAACACCTCAGTACTTCTCTCGCCTTGATGAGTGGTTCTCTGACACTAAAAACTCACTAGATGCAAAAACTATTTATGATTTTTTTTT
>VCJA01003863.1:18239-28689 GCA_024139275.1 Backusella macrospora
ACCTCCATGATCTGGTGGAGGAGGATTATGTGGAGGAGGAGGAGGAGCATTATTTGAAGGAGGAGTATGTGGTGGTGGTGGGGGTGGAGGTGGAGGATTATGTGGTGGAGGAGGTGGAGGAGGTGGAGGAGGAGGAGGATTATGTGGTGGTGGAGGAGGTGGAGGAGGTCCATGATCATCGTGATGGTCATCGTGGTCATCGTGATGGTCATCGTGGTCATCGTGATGATCATCTCTTCTTTCAAAAGCTAGCACTTTAGCTGCGAATACAAAATAAAAAGGATTAACAATGATATAAAAATAAAAGCGGCTTTCTTATTATTAAAAGTGATTTTTACCTTCTACTTTAACAAATCCGTCAGCAGCGTCTCCTAAATCAGCATTTGGACGAGAGTATAATACATTAGGAACAGTGTTTGCAAGAACAGAGCCCAGAAGAAGCAATGAACAAGATATTGTGAGAAGACCTTTCATTACTATTATTATTATTTGAAATAGTAAGACTGAACTAAAAAAAAAAATCAGAGCTTTCTGCTCTTTTTATGAGAATATTTTTCGGTGAAAACACAGTCATTTTGTTCGAGCGATTTCTTTTTCTTATGTTTCAGTAAAAGTGTCAATGTAGTTTTTGAAACATTATAGCAGCATAAAATCGAGAACAAACTCGATACCCAAATTAAGTTGTTTTAACAGTATTCTTTACAGGGGCTGTAACGGTGTTAAAATATTCGCACGATATTAACTGTATAATGCCCCAATCCAAGACCAGGTTTAGGAATTCCTAGGAAACACCTTAACATATATAATCGATGAATTAACCACCATCGGTTTTACTTTCTTTAATTAAATGAGAATGAAATATATGTTTGACTTTTTAAATAGCGTTATCGAGTATATAGCATTCAATCTAGAAACAAATTGAACATTTTCTTAAAATACAGATTAATTGAACTGTGATCATGCAGGAAAAGCTAAATACTGTCCATTTTCCTTCAAAATATACTAAAGAAACTAATCTAAATATCTATACGTAATAGCATATACTTGAGCGATTACTGTTTCAACTTTTATGCTAGATGAAATTATATTGATTTAATTTACTTCCTGAAATATTTTAAATGCTGGTGAAGTCAAGAAAAAAGTATAAACGACGAGCTGACCTAACACCAACATTAATGTTTTCTATTTCTATTTATTTACCTATACCTCTATCCTTATTATTATCATTCCTAGAGTTACACTCATCAAGGATTAAAATTAACATATATTTTTAAGAATTATTGTATTATAAAAGGACAAAAAGAGCAAACGAAAGAATGTATCATAAACAAAAAAGCTATTTAGGATAGATATGAATTTCATTTGAATTTCTCAAAAGTAGGATTACATGAGATTTTACAATGATGAACAAGCATATAAATTTTTTATAGTTATGCATGGCATATTCCAGAGTATCCAATAAAAAATACACAGTTGCTGAAAGGGAAAGATTGAGTTACCGCATTTTGTTTATACCTTATCTCGATATTTTAATAAACAACAATCCCTTTTTTGAAATCTCAGATAAAAGAGAGAAGTATGTTATATCATTTAAAACTTTGAGCTTATTCTTTTTCATTGTAAAATCTCGTTCAAAGTGTTTTTTTTATGGTGATTAAATACTGCTCTGACGGACGACGGGTTAACTGGCGAGTTACCCAAATAATTTAAACTTAAAGACTATTATACTCAAAATGATTCTTATATAGAAAGTTCTATAATATAGGTCATCAATATAATATGATTTATTAATATCTTTCACAGTATATGTGTACTAGGGAAGTCACATTTAGTTGTTATGAATATCAGGAACTGCTTTGGAAGATGTTACTAAATACTATTCTTGATTAAGTAATATTCGCATGGGCAGAGACAATCATTATATAAAGGGAACTTATTCATCCTTGCTAAAATAAGTTTTAATTTGAAGAACAGTTACGAATAGCATTAATGAAACAGTGTTAAATACCGAAGTCAATGGAAGTTATTCTATCACTTCGTCCGTCAGAGCGGTGTTTGAAATTTCACAAAAAAGCATTTTTAGCGAAAGAGTATCCAAGATTTTACAATAAAAAGGAATAGGCTCAAAGTTTTAAATTATAGAATAAACTTCCTTATTTATCTGAGCTTTTAAAAAATAAATTATTACTTATTAGAATATCGATATAAAGTATAAACCTTAAATAAAATCCGGGTAGTATATTGCCTGACGAAGGGATAGTTAGCTAACAGACGACTAAAAATAAAGTGGAATTCCTTGAACTGCCTATCCTGAAACCATAGGGTATCGTAACGCACGCATAATAAACATATTATCTCAAAATGATGAGTATATTTTATGTATTATTGTTAAAGAAAAAGGAGCTTCTAAGAAATCACATGTATCTATATACTAAATTAGGAATCTTGGTTTTTCTTTTTTGACAACTAGAAATCTGTTTTTATAGATTATATCTATTCATGCTTAAGTGTTTGATATCTAGATGGATCTTGAGCTGTTATATCAATAAAACAAATATTTGAATAGGAAAAAAAATAGTAAAAAAGTAATTACCATGCCAGATTTTTTGGCGCTCGACTCACAACAGCAGCCATCTTGTTTTAAAACAAAAAAAAACTCAGGTCACTCCAGTTGAAGAAGTGAAACCAATTGACGGCGTCTTCTAGAAGTTGGAAATAAATAGATTTCAAAACTCAATTTCCTTTTTCAAATTGTTTATTGTGTTACTTTATACTTTCCATCTACTATCATGAAAGGAATTTTGAGAATTATCTTTTTATTTGTGTTCTTAGTTTTTGTATCAGCTACAATTTCCCCTAAACGTGTCATCAACCACCATATTAATGCGTTGGCCGATAATATTGAAACAGAAAATCTTTTTATTAAAACAAACCGTAAGTTGTCTTATACGTCCCTTGATTATTTATTCTTCGTTTATTAACAAGCAGTAATGTTAGCTCAACAATAAATTTAAAGTAGAAGTCACTACTTCGTATCCAAACAAATAAGCAGTAATAATGAAGTCTTAAAAACAAATATCTCGTATCACCGCCTTTCACCAATGGTATTTTTTTATCAATAAAAAACATAGAGAATAAGATATGAAAATGCTTTACTATATAATTAGCATCATGTATTTATTTCCTGCTTTCAAGATATTGCTACTTTTTTTTAAAATACCAAAATAAAAAGTATATACCATATCAACTCTAGCTAAGCGTTTTAACATTTGAAAAATCAACTTTAACAGAGAGTGAGAGGGAGAATAGACTCATGTAATATCATTTTAGGAGATATCGGTATGACGCTCAAAGATCTTAAGAAAGAGAGTTTTATAGATATTGAAGATATCTATAAGATAAATTGCACATATTAGTACCTATAATTAAGATTGAAAATGGAAATCCAAACCCAAAAACTGTGTAATCATTTGAAGAGATATCTGTTGAATATGAAAGAGGAACATTCTAGATTGAGCCTATGATGCCCTTTTTGTATTAACAAAAACAAAGTGTATAATATATTTACCAGTTTCGTACCTTCTTGTGGATTCCACATCTATTAGTCGATAAAAAATATATAAATATAACCTGTAATAAATGTAGCTCTAGTTTGTTGTCAAATAGGTTTAACAAGAAACCTCATGCGCGAAGAATACTTGATTTATCTAAGTCTTCAATAGGCATATCTATTCATTATATCATATTTATTTTTATTTTATTTTAAAGAAGTTGATTTTATCTATTATTGATAATATACAAATGCTCACATACAAGCTGTAATACCAGTTTTAATGCTCATGATCCTGATGTCGCACAGTAACATATTCTAGAATTTCAAAGGTAATCTCAGATATTCTTCGACCATGTATGCATAATCCAATTAGGCCAGAAATATTCAAGAAAATATTTCGTAGATTCCACTTATTACGCCAATATCGTTTGAAACTACAAAAAGAAAGGCGAGAGAGAGAGAGGGGGGGTATTATCAAGCTACCTTTCTCAGACAACGGCCAAGTAATTATCTAATTTTGATAATCAAGCAAAAAACTTGTACTTCTTTAAGAAACAAATAAAAGCAGATTATTTATAAACCATTTTTATAACTATTCCTTGTTTTTCCTTATGTCTCTATTAGAAATTTTAAATAGCATATTTTGATAGTTTTCTCAATAAATCGAATATTTTTTTCAATCGCTTGAGCATGTTTAATGGGTAAATTCGTGATACTTCGACACGGCTTCATATTGGTAAGATGTAGACTTCTTCTTTTTCGCATTGTAAAGTTATACCAAAAGACCAATTAAGTGAAATGACTTCTTATATTTCGCTAATCCGGTGATTTCTATTGACTTCAACTGAAATGCTTAACTATCCATTATAATCTTATACGGATATACGCTAAAAAATCACTTTAACAAAAAAAAGCTTGTTTGATACGGTATAACATACGGCTGTTGTGAACCGACGTTTGATTTTTATATATATCAACTGCCAAAAGTCTTATTCATATCTTAAAAGCTTGTATGATAAGTATTTTGTATATATTACTTCCGAGCTCATAAATTTTCAATTAAAGGTGCCTCAGTTGATTGTTATCGCAACCACAAGATTCAGGTTTAAACTTCTCTCAAGTGGGGAAATAATCAATTGAGTACTGTAAGTCGTTCTATTTACCATATGATAAAATGAAAAATAACCAAGCGAACATTCTATTGTTTATAAACCCAACTTTACCAAAGCGCTAACTAGTCCACAACGCGTTATCGAGTCCATCTTTTTCCAAGATGCAAAATAGTCCCTTTTTCTTCTTGTATGATTGCATATTGTAGTGGATTAAGTGCTGTATGACTAAAAACTATTTTACATGCATAATTGCTCAAACTATCGAGTACTTTACCGATTTTTTAAATTCGTTTTTTTTTTTTCCATCTCAAAGTTACAAAAGACTAAATTTTTCGATTGGAACTGTATGAGCGAATAATTAAACTAATTCAACGCATTTTAAGAGTTTTAATTTGATACATGGATCGCTATACCTTGCTTATTTTCCTTCTCAATGACAAATTCCACAGTGCTCTTTTGAATTATTTTCACGATTTACGTATCTCACTCGTTTATGCTATTTTGAGAGATCTATAAGTATCAATTCAAATGATTTGAATGGAATGCTACTTTTAAGCGGCTTTTAAGGAGCCTTATCTTCTAATCAATATGAAAACACTGGATTGTTTCCTCTTAAAATTTTAAAACCAAATTGGTCGCTGAATTTGTAACTTATTCCAATTTCTTAGTTATACAGATATCAGAGAGTCTTGGTGGCCCTATGTGGAGAATACCGACAAACGGAGAGGGATTGAGACTATGACTTTTGACTAACTGATACTACATATTATAGTTTCTTTTTTTTAAAAAAAAAAAAATAATCTCGGCATCTATCGTATCAAAATTTTCTCTTCTTGCTGGTGTCATTTAGGGTCATATAATTTTGGTTAAACCTTCGGGGTAGCTATAGTCACCCTAATCACTAGACCAAATGAAGCCGTAAATATTATAATACAACTGTTTTAATAATAGTAAAAAAAAACACTCATTTTCTTGTTTATATTTGAACCTAATACATGCAGCTACTATTTCTTAAATTTATCATCTACTCTCAATGTATGATGACCACTTTGAATATCTGTATACTGCCTTGCTCCTCAACCTCTTAATAACTATGTTTATTCTGATATTATATTGGCTCTATTTGATAGTGCCTGCGTCTATTATGACTTTTTCTTACTCATTGAAATATTCTATCATGTCTGTTAATATCTTTAATTATTACTTTTTCTTTGACCCCATGCTTTTCTAAAAAAAAAATTCCTCTCTATTATTGTTTATTATTTCTCAACAATTTGAAATAAACAGTAGCAAGAGACCTAATAAAAAGAACTAAAGTGCCATATTTATAACGAAAAAAAGAAATAAATCAATAAAAAGTGATCTCAAAATGAACTATCAATAATGTGTCCTTAATTTTATTATACTGTATTTTTTTATGATGAAGAATATTCATCAGTGCTATAATATTCTGGGTATTTTTTAATAAGCTCATGGAGTTCCTTTTCCTGTCTAATTAAATTTGGAGTCAATTCATCATAAACGTCTGTGAAGAGATGCTTAATGGATGGTTTCTTTCTCTTTTCAGCAGCAGAAAAACTCTTCAAAACATCCTTTCTAATTTGCTTTCTGTAAGCGTCTTCCTCTTCAGCATTCCAGTAATCTTTCGACTCCATATATCTTCTTAATCGCGTGATAGGGTTATCGAACTGAGCTCTTTCTTCTACTTCTTTACGATCGCGATACTTTGTTGAATCGTCTGATGTACTGTGATGTCCAATACGATATGTCATTGCCTCAATTAAAACAGGTCTGTTTTCTTCAACTGCAATTTGTCGAGCAGCTTTTGTTGCATTATAAATGGCCCATATATCATTTCCATCCACTCTAATAGTCTCTATACCATAGCCAATACCACGGCTAGCAATACCATCACCAACATATTGCTCTGAAGAGGGTGTAGAAATTGCAAAACCGTTATTACGACTAAAACATCGTAATGGATTATTTAATTTAAAACTAAAACAAATAAAGATGCATAATAAATGTATACTTTACCAGAAGAAAATAACCGGACATTTCAATGTAGCCGCCATGTTAAGACCTGCATGGAAGTCACCTTCAGAAGCAGCACCTTCACCGAAGAAACAAATGCTACATGCCTTTGAGCCGGATAACTTCAATGCATAAGCAGCACCAGAAGCCTGAGGAATCTGGGTACCAAGTGGAGACGAGATAGTTTGGAAATTCAATTTCTTTGAACCGTAATGGACAGGCATTTGACGTCCTTTTCCGCTATCCAAGTCGTTTGAAAAACATTGGTTTACAATATCGTCAATTGTAAAACCGCGGTATAATAACATGAATGCTTCGCGATACTAATAAGTTGTAGTATTAGTAAAAAGAGTATTTTATCTTTTTTTCCCGCAATATCTAGATAGTATTTTTTATTACCTGACCGAAAATCACGTCATCCGGCGATAACGCAGCAGCACTACCGATCATAGCTTCTTCACCATAATGAGTCATATAAAAACTAATACGACCTTGCCTCTGAGCATCATAAAGTATACCATCCATTGTATGCAAAAGCACAATTTTCTTGTAGATGTTGACAATCTCATCCTTTGACAAAGTGGGCTCGTGTTTGTCTTTTAAAATAGTGCCAGTGTGATCCATGACACGATAAGATGATAACGGGTCTTGACCTTGTTGACTGAACTTCAAATCACTGGTAAATGTAGCTGCACTTGCTGAATTTCTAAGATTTAAAGGTTCATTATTCTTTGACTCTAACAAAGATGCGCTCATATTCTTGAAAAAAAAAAAAAATTATGGTTAATACATGTCTTAATAAAATAATTAGTTAGTTAAAAATATATGTCTTACTCTAGTAGAAATACTAAATGCTCTTCTATTGATATTTGAGGCAAACTTCAAAGTTTGATTCATACAAGTAGCTGAGCGAATTATTCTATTCATATTCCTCTTTGTTTGTTTTTAAAAAAAAAATATATACAAAGAATAGAAGAAAAGAAAAGAGCAAGAAAAAAGCGGATAAGGGAGTTAGGAGATGTTATATCTTTTGACCGTGTGAAAAAAAACATGGTTTACCATTTACGGAAATCTGCGTGGGAAAAATTAAAGAGGGGGAAAAGACGATATGATAGTTTGTACAGAATCATGTTTGTCTTAAAAAGCTAAAATTTAGATGCCTGCAGCTTTAGGCATGTAAAATGTGTCAATGATCTTTTACTCTTTGTTATTTAAAGAAATAATTACACTCGCTTTACTATAAGTGAGGTTTAAATAGTTTGCACTCTAAGAGTGATTGAATACAAAGTTAGTATTACTTAAAGTTCAAATACTCTTTTTTATGTGTGCTTCTTGTCATCATTTTGTTGTATAGCTGTTTATAGTTTAAGAGAAAAGAAAAGAAACTAAATAAACGAAAAACAACAATTGCTTTTTGAATGTATACAAGCTAACCTAGATAAAACGTACGTCTTGGATAAGTCTTGACTGAGTTCGGTTTTGGTGAGATCGTATAGTATGGTGTAGTATGGGCATAGTTATAATAATACCCACACTTTTTAAGTGCCAAATTTTACGGTACTTATGATTAATCTCAAGTCGCTTTTTAAATGTTTTAATGAATTATAGTCACTACATAAAGCGCAAAATATTGAGGATTGATGGATTTGAAAAAAGTCTATGACAGTTGTCTTTATAGTACGCATTCAAGCAAGATAATGAATTACTCTTCTTAAAAAAAAACGCGAGAACATTGATCATTTATATTACGGATTCCAAAAAAAAATCGTCGTTATTACCTCAAGAAATGAATAGAGGATAGACTCAGCAAGCAAATATGGGTTATCTGATATCTCTTGTTGAGGCATTTTACTAATTTCTGTGACTTGATAATTTTTTTAAGCAAAATGCTAATATTCTTATTCCATGCTTTTCTTTTCTGCTTTATGCTTTAAATAAAACATTAATAAAACATAACAAATAATAGTAAATATGTATAGAGCACCTATATTACGACGACTTTTACTTAACAACTGTCAAAAACTCATTCCAGTCCTTACCCACACTAGACTTCCGATTACAACTACGAAACCAAAGATCTATAGCTGTCAATTAGCAAACATTCGATTACAAGGGTCGCAATATGGTATACATAAAAGATACTTAACAACAATACCAACTGGCGATTGCCCCGGTTGTGGCGCACCGTTCCAAACTGAAGATAATAGTAAACCTGGATACTATATTACCGATCGTAGGCATCAGTCTGAAGGAGAGCAAAACAAAAAGAAGCAAACCAATAGAAATATGAGCAATGAAGAGTATAAGACATTGGTATCGAAATTAGATCCTGAAATTCGTTCCATGATCGAAAGTGGTAATGGAGGTGAGACTATTTCAAAAGAAAAACAAGGAGAAGAAGGAGAAGAAGCAGAAAGAGGAGGGTTATCACTAGATCATAAAGAAATAATAGAGGGAAAGAGAACGCGTGAAGTATGTCAAAGATGTTATATGTTGGAGCACCATAATAAACCCACAACCGCAACCACACCAGAATTTCTTAGAGCAACCCAGCAATATGGCTCGCTTGATTTTTTAAAAACAAAAACCGATCCTTTGACTGTGGCAGTAATTGATGTGACCGATTTACCAGGTTCTCTTGGTCAATTACCTCAGTTATTAACCGAGAACCCAGGAGCACGCATTATAGTCGCCGCAAACAAAATGGATATACTACCTTTATCTGCAAGGAAACATGAGCAGCGTATCAAGGATTGGATTTTACAACATTTAAAGAAACAGGGTATCCCAACACATCAAATCATATCAGTTTCATTGATGAGTGCCAGAAAAGGATGGGGTGTATCATCATTGATGAAAAAATTGGATGATGAAAGGAGACCCACCGATGATATTTACTTGGTGGGGTGTACTAATGTGGGTAAATCAGCACTTGTGAATAGACTCGTGTCTCAAATCCGAGGTACTTTGGATCCAGAAGGCCGCAAGTTTAAATCTGAACTCAAGGCCAAATATAAAATAACCAGTTCGCCTGTACCAGGTACAACAATGGGAACTATCAAAATCCCTCTACATGCTCTTGGTATGGTTGATTTTGACCAACATGGAATGGAGGATTGGAAGAGAAAGAGATTTGTCAATCGAGATCGCTATCTGATCGATACGCCAGGTCTAATTAATGATCAACAATTGATTCATCAACTCGATATGAATGAGCAGAAAAAAATAGTCAACCAAAAAGAGATGAATCCAATCACATATAAACTTGTACCTGGAAAATCATTGATACTTAAACCTCTTATTCGAGTGGATTTGCTAGAGTCAGACCATCCTGTTCTCGTCACGTTATTTAGTCCTTTGGCACCACATATGACGAGAACAGAAAAATTACCTTCTGCAACAGCTGAAGACCAACTAGAATCAAATAGTCTTATTAATCATAGTCGACGTGTCAAGGATGAATCGATTTTACGCTTAGACTCACTTGTACCTATTCCAAGTGGTATTGTAAAAGTGGATGGAGATCATCGTTCACATGGATCTGTTGATTTTAGCTTTGCAGGTGTCGGTTGGGTTACATTAGCGGGTGTGTTTGATCATGCAGCTTTTAGAATTTGGTTGCCAAAGGATGTTGAAGCGAGCAAAGTATTTCAAATCAGAGAACCTCCCTTTTTACCATTTGAATATAAAGGTTCTATTAGAAAGTTCTTTGGTTCTGGTGAAAGAAGTAGAAAGTAAAAAAAAAAAAAAG
>VCJA01003872.1:7129-18216 GCA_024139275.1 Backusella macrospora
GACCGTAAACGAAAAATAAATGTCGCTTTCCAAAAAATGAATAGCACTACGCCAAAAAATGATTGTTCCTTTATGTCTAGAAATTTTGTCCTTTTGAAATAAGAGAAATGTCTACAGTTTGGGATTGTAACTATCCAACCACATCGATCAACAATACAATTTAATAAGTAAAGCCTAGGTGGTAATTTATTGGCTGTTAACGGTTCTGGAGTTACAGTAATTAATCTATATTAGCTTGTCAAAACTACCGTGTATATCTTGGATGACCATAAGTTTAAGGATAACTGGATTGTAATGGATAATAATATAATCCATACTTCAAAGGATATCGAACGTTATATCATTAGTTGTGAATACGACTGTATATATCACCCTCCTATTTTCCTGAAATCAACCAGAACGAATAATTTAGCCTGTTGGTAAAATTAAACAGAAATCTCACGGGCCCGATATTTTTCTCTTAGGGACCCGATGTTTTTTTTTCTTAGGGACCCGATGTAACTCGATCCATCAGATATTCAAATAGTATAAGCTGTAATCTGATGGATCGAGTTACATCGGGTCCCTAAGAGCTCTGTTATTTATTCTATCAGTCAATCGATCATCTGCTGCTATTCTATTGGAAGAAAAAGTGGATGGGATCTTTATTTCATCTTTCTCTTCTATTGTTGGAAAAAAAAGGGCGGATAGGCTATCCGTTGGAGCCATTTTGTTTTATTTATTTTTTTGATGTGCGATTTTTTATGATCATGTGTTACATGCAGCCATAGTTTAGCTTTTATGAGTAAAAAGAAAGGCATACTTAAATCAAGGTCTAAGAGGGCCCCCAGCAGGCCCGCTATATTAACTTAAGTGTTAGGTTTAACAATGAAATATTTTTTTTTGCTCCCAACAGACCCGCCAATTTATATTAATTTTAACTTTTAATGCTAAACCGAGATTTCAATTTTAAATTTAGCGATAAAATAGCGGGTCTGCTGGAAACACTCCAAAGGTGGTATTGGTGGTAAGCAATCACTTTAGATAAGTATGTGCGGGGTCTTAAAGCGCTTTCTTAGTATCAAAATGTTTATACTCATATATGAAATAATTATTATTTGCGTTTGCATTTTTTATATTTATCATTGTCATTGAATGAGATATTTTTGTTATTCTTTAACAGTGTATGTATATTTTGTGTTCTCCTCTATAATGTTAGTAAAAAAAGGGGTAATTTATTCATTCTAAACTTTTAATTGTTACCAGTTTTCTTTTTATCGCCATCGCTTTCTTTATTCTTGATATGCACCCAATTCAGAAAATACTGGCCGTTTATAATACAAAACATATAGAGAAACGACAAAATTAATCCTCGAGCAGCGTCAATATTTTCCAGAAGCGTATACAGCATTTATACAGGCCAATTCTTTTTCTTAAAACGGGGGTTCAAAAATTTATACATTTGTATTTTTTTCTTGTGTTTTTCAAGGCACTCTCTTTTTTCCCAGTTCATTTTTTAAAAAAACAAAATGACAAATTCAAATGACTGGAACTTCAAATTCGATGAGCCAGTTCCTAAGTTCCTCGATCTACCAAATGGAGTAATGGAACGCATTTGTCAGTATTTGCCTACACAAGCCGGCAGAAGTCAAGCTTGTCTCATTCATAAAACATGGCATCCTGCTGCTATGAATGTTTTATGGGCAGCCCCTCGTTTTCGTCTTCCCAACAACTTAAAGGTGTTTGTAAAAACAATAAAGAATTCAAAAAGACTAGCTTTGCTTGTACGCGACATTTATCTCGCGTTTCCCGATAATACCACTTCTGTCTTCTCACCAGCTGCCAAATCCAACCTGGAGCGTCACAAAGGGAGCAATTCTTTGACAAGTCAAGAGCTGATCACTATAGTTGTGAAAGCATGCGAAAAACTTACGACATTGACGATTTATGGCTGGGAGGTTGATGTTAGATTTATTGAGACTCTTGGTTTCATGGCGACTAGCCTAACTGCTCTTCATGTCATTGGGGCCAACGATAAATATGACACGTTGCGTATACATAGTCTTTTATCACGTCTGACTAGTTTATCACTTGACGGTCGCTTTAAACTGAGCGATGCCTTCGTTAATCAGCTCACAAATCGTGCCATTCGACTCACTCATCTCCAACTTTCATTGTCCGAACTGGATCGCAACACTTTAAAAAAGATTTGCAGTAAACCTAGTAATCTTCAGCTTCAAAAATTATCCCTTACAGACGCTTATAATATCCATGACTCAGATATAGAAGATGTCGTTAAAGCCTTCCCAAAATTAAAGTCATTGTGTATAGAAGGTGCTGTCCAACTGACAGATTTGACCATCTTTTACGCAGTTTCAATTTGTGCTGGCTTACAGGAGTTGGATATCCGGTGTCATCCGATGGCCTTGGATAATCCAACAAATCCAATCAAGGTGAGATTCCAGTCTCCTCCGTCCCACGTAATCATCAATCTACAAAGACTGGTATTAGAGAATATCTTATATGACGATAGCGTTCTCAAATGTCTAGCCAATAATCTTGGAAAGCTCAAAGTGCTTGGTTTAAAGAGTTGTCCGAATATCACAAGTCGAACCTTAGATTCACTCATTATGTCATGCGATAAGCTACAAGCTATTTATATTAGCCACTGTCCTGAGATTAGTTTGGATATATTCACCGAGCTTAGAGAGGTCACTACCGCCGCTTCTGCCAGTCTAACAACGTTCTATATTGACCATTCAGGTTGTGTTACTCCTGCCTACGTTTATAATCTATGCGTGTCAAATCCAATATTGCGTACGCTCTCTATCGAAGGATACCCAAATATCAATGATTCAGTCGTTGGCACCTTTAATACCATCAATCTACAATGTGCTAGTCCAAAGAAGAGTAGTCTGGTTGTTTTGGATCAGAAATCAATTGATGCTTTGGTCAATACTGTTCATCCCGATTTCTCTTATAGTGGTGAGAGTCGTACATTGTCAGGATTTCAGATTTCTTTACTGGCTGATGAATTGAAAATGCGATATCAAGACTTACTTAGCCTTATGAATGAAGTAGCAGCGGTAAATATATATAAATAAAGTATATAAATACAGGACACTTTCATTTATTTATTAATATTATCACTTTATATAGAAAGAACATAATATTCTCAGTAATGGAGGTCATGTTAATAGACAATCGAATGATATAGCAAGTATCCAGTCAAATGGTAGGGTTAGCGCACAAATGAACTATATAAATAGCTCATCAGTTGGGCGTCCAAATGGAATATCTCCCAGGTCTTCATTCGATTTAAAAGGGAAAAAACCGTTAAATAGAATATCTGGGTTAAAAACTGAAGCGTTTCGTCCAGATACTCCGTCTTTGTGGTTAAATGACTTTGAAAATAATGGCCAGGATTTCCTTAGAGCAGGTCACGCACCAACAAGTCCAAATGATGTAAATTATTCTGGAAATTTTAATAAAAGAGAACATGATGACGATGAGGAGGAGGAAGAGGAGGAAGAAGAAGAAGAAGAAGAAGAAGACGATGAATATGGAGGCAGTAACGATAGTGACTCTGACAATGACTTCGATGAAGATAAAGATTCAGAAGAAGAGGATTCAGAAGAAGAGGATTCAGAAGGAGATGATTCAGAAGGAGGGGATTCAGATGAAGGAGACGAAGAAGGAGATGAAGAGGAAGAGGAAGAGGGTGGAATAAATAATTATTATCCTAATGGAAATTCAACTCAAAATAATAGCACAGTACATATTGAAGATTGGGCTAAGTTGATCGGACAGAATGATTTCACTGGGGTCGCACTTGGAGGATGGGGGGATAGATTGCCTGAAGCTACTCAAAATAACACTAGTTCAACTGAACTCACAACAAAGAGAATGTCTCAATTTGACCATTCATTCCCAGATCAATCAAATAAGGATTACGTACAACAATGGAGAGAAAAGTCAACGGGGAGTAATCAGAAATCAAGACGTCAACAAAATCGTATTCAACAACATGGTGGGGCTGATAGTGATACAGATGGTTGGGGTGAGGTTAAGAATTATGTACCATGGGATGATCTACGGCGTCAGGGTTACAATGCAGATCTTATTGAAGAACAGAAAAAGACTACATTCTGGAGAATAGGAGGAGATAAATGGGATACTCTTCCTACTGGTGAGCAGATGGAAGCTGCACAACTTGAGCAAGAAAATTTTCCAACACAACAAGGAAAATCATCATCAACTGTCAATTTTGATTCTCTGTTGACAATGAAAACTGTATATAGAAAGAGATCAGAGTCCTGTGTTAGCTCGACGGGTAGTATTGATCTAGATAAAGGTGCTGATGTCATTCTAAAAACATCATCAGATCATATTTCTTCTAATTCTTATAGAGGAGGTTCCAGTATTGAACAACCAAAGACAAAAAATACAGTTGCTGATTGGAGAACAGCACGGGAATCAGTTGACCAAGACGATTCACGAAATACTTCCAGAAGAGAATTTGCAAATGAAAGTAAGTGTACATTTGTATTTATTTGTTTAAGCTTCTGTTGAGATTATACTGTTTTATTTTTACTTATTTACTTAATCTTTTATAGTTTCTCAAAATGAAATTGCTACAAATGAATGGTCCAATCTAGCAAAATCAACCACATTGGCAAAAGGTAGATTCTCTCGTAGTGTACGCGGTAGTGGTTCACGCAAACAAAACCAACGAGAAAGAGAACATATTCCACCTGAACAAATGGCGGGAAAGTGGGGCGCATTTCAAACAACACATCATACAACATCAGTAGTAACAACACCTTCGCCAGCAAGACCAGTCTTACAATCTGAAACACAGTCATCCGCCAAGAGTTACACATCTGAGCCTTTAATTCAAACATTCGAACCATTGAGTCATACACCAGACTCTGTAACTGAAGATCTTTTAGTAGATACTAGTGAGGTGATAAAAACCGAACCATTAAGACCCTCCTCTTTCAATAATAGTATTTGGAATGATGTTACTATCAACAACAACAACAACAACAACAACAGTAACATCAGTATGCTTGATGAATTACAGCCATATAGTATGGTAGCTACGGCTAATATACAACAATCAGAGAAACCTAACGAAATAATTACATCATCACCATCATTAACAGCAGTGCAAGCACCAACACCAATGGTATCACCAGCACCAATAATACCATTGGATGCCGAAATCTATCATTGGTCAAGTAAAAATGATGATTTGAATTCTGATAAACCATTCTTCACAGAAAATATCGTTGGCACTGGTCACGATGTAACAGATTCTGAAAACGAGCTTGATAGATTAGTCGGAGGTACTATTGGCTATAACAAAAACACCAATGGTGGAAAAAAGACTCAAAATGGGTACTTGGATGATATTAGTCAACTCATGAGTCCTTTACCAGAACCTGTATCGATCGAAACTTTAATTTCTTCAGATATCAGTACCACAACACCAAACGATCATACCCAAAACAGCAATATCAATATCCGTAATATAAACGACAATAGTATCAACAACAGCAACAATAACAATAAAAACAGTATCAATATTATTGATAGTAACATCGATAATGATATACTATTATCGAGTAACATCTTAAATAAGTTGGATAATAGAACGGATGTATCCTCTATTGCTAGTTCGCCTGCACCCACCAACGGTGATAATAACGGGATGTTCTCGATTACAATGGCAATTGAAACAAAACAATGTGGCGATCAAAAGATTTATTTGGATGAGGTAAAGTGCTTTTAAATAGGTCATATATGATGGAACTTTTAAAAAGTATTGATTTTGTGAATGACTTTTCATTGTTGTTAAAAAAAAAATAGAATTCTGATATTCCAGCAGTGGTTGAAGAGTTCTGTAATAAGTATGACATGGCCAACCTTGTGGATCGTATATTGATTCATGTTCAGCAAACATATACAAAGAAAAGAACAAAGAAGCTGTTCAAGAAAACCAAGAAAAAGCCTGTAAGTAATGCACCAAGTCCTAGCCTTCAATGAATAACATATTGTGAATACTGTGAGGGTATTTCTCATTCAGTTAACATATATTTGATGGGTCAATTTAAAAATAATTGTACAAATAGTACAGATACAAAAAATAATAAAGAATAATCTATTATAAATAATAACTGAAAATAATGAGTGATAAGAATATGAAGAAAGTTTTTTTTTAATTTACCATGAAGTCCAGGAAAACATATGAGTAGTAAGCCATGATTTTATAAACGGCGTATGAAAGAGGGGAGGCTGTCAGTTATTCATGTTGATGTACATTATGCTAAAATAAAAACAGCTTACACCGGAGATATTGCTGCCCTCAGCAACAAGCCCATCCACACATCATGGAACGATAGCAGTGGCGATACAAGCATTATAATTAATGAGAGGAGAACACAGAAACTAGCATGAAACAAAAAGTAGCAAAAATCGAGAAAACAAAAGTGGAGGCCTGTAACAAATGGCCAATATTTCAGACTTTATTCATTCACATAATACCAAAGTTTACATACTTTTTCTAAATTCTATACCATTTAATTTTTTTTTGGATGTTTTTATGTTTTTTATGTTTTCGTGTAACTTCCATACTTGTAGACTACAACCATAATATATTGGTAAACATATTAGTATACTGATTCTAATATGTTCATGGGTAAAGAAGTTTGCATAGACTTATTATACACTTTTTATTATTTTTTCAACTTTTTTCTAAATTGGGGGCACATATTATGAATAGAAGATATGTATTTTGCCCATTTGTGCTTTTTTGAGCAAATATATAAGTGTCAATTCAAATGATCTAAATAAAAAAAACCATCAAAATTTCAAATTATCTTTATAATAATAATCACAACGAATACTATGAATAGGAATAGAAATTGCCAAAGTGGCACAAAACTGGAATTAGCAATTTACAACAAGAATAACTTTCAAAATGCTGCTCTTTTTGATTACAGAAGTGGCTTATAAAACTCCGCACATTTTTTTTCTATAGCGTATATTTGGGTTCATATTTTTTTTTTGTTTTGTTGAAGTTTTTCGCGTGCTTATTCTTTTCTTTTCTTATTCCTTCTTTCTGACGAAATGGACTACACGACTGAAAAGAAGCTGAGACCTCTTTATGGTACTTTTTGTTGTTGTTGAATACGTTATTATTCGAAATAAGCTAGACTTTTATTATTAAAAAAAACTCAATTTTTTTAGAGGCTATTGACGAAGGACAGACAAAAGCTGCTCTTGCTCAGTGTGCCAAACTTTTAAAAAAGAGTCCTGACTGGCCTTTAGTCAAGGTAAAAAAGATTTAGTCAAATATTTCGATACATGAAGTAACTTCCTACTTTTTTTATTATTAGGCTTTGAAATCCTTGGTTTTATGTCGTGCTGGAAAAGAAGACGAAGCTGTTGACTTATGCGAACAAGTAAAGAAAACCATTCCAACGGATGAAGCCACTTTACAAGCATTGACAATGGCACTTAAGGAGCTTGAAAGACGTAAGAAAACGAAAATAAAGAAAGGGAGAATAGCTAAATTTTTCTAAAAAATAAAATAAAAACTTCATAGATTCTGTCATTGCCGAGCTTTATGAAAATGCTTACAATCTTCAACCAAAGAATGAAGAATTCGGAGTTCATTGGTTCATGGCCATGGTACGCAATAATGACTACAAGGGACAACAAACAGCTGCCGTCAAAATACAACGACTCTTTAAAAAAAGCAAGTACCTGTTTTGGTCAATTATGTCACTCGCACTTCAGGGACAAAACGGTAATCAATTTGCTTACACCTTGGCCGAACGTATGATGGCCAAAGCGTTAGAAGAGAACAGATTGGAGGAAGTGGAACATATGAGACTTTATCTGTTGATTCTATTGGATCAGAAGAAGAGTAAAGAGGCATTGAGTATTTTGTTGGATAGTCCCCTTGGCCAGAAATCCCTTCGTGATCCTGAAGTACGTCAGATTAAATCTGAATTGTTACGTGAAAATAAAAGGTGGAAGGAGGTCATTGTTGACAGTCAAGAAGCTTTGGAAAAGGAAAATGCCGATGATTGGTTTAGTTGGTTAGCTTATTTAGATGCAACGGAAGCCCTTGTAAAAGAAAATGATGAAAGCGCCGTTGAAAAAGCAACTTCATTGGTTGAATCGTTGAAAAAGTCTACTTTGGAGAGTAAAGAGATGAAACGTGGTCCATTTTTGGCTGAATTAGAGTTAGATTACAGACTCTCTAAGACTGGAAGAAAAGGTGAGTAAAAAAAATGACAGGTATAATGGAAAGAAAAATATTAATAGGGGAAGGGGTTTTCTTCTTTTTTTTTTATGATTAGATGAAAATACTATTCTGGAACATATTATATATTACTTTACTCAATTTGGATCAAAGAGTTGTTGCTTTGAAGATCTTCAAAGTTATATTCACTTTATGGCTAATGATAGCGGCAAGGCAACTACCTTTATTGATTCATTAAAGACTACAATTAAACCTGCCGATCAGAAATCTGCCCAAATCAAGAACATATACAAGAATGTGAACATTAGAAAGATTGAACGTTTCTTGAACCTTTGTTCAGATAAAGGTGTTGATCTTGTCAGCGAACTCTGGGATCAATATCAAGAAGCTCTTCCATTTGGTGAAGGTTTAGAAAAAACCGAGATGCAGTATGGTGATGAATTTGTTATTTTAGCCAGTCACTTATTGTTAGATTTATATATTCAACATAAGGAACCGTGTTACCTTTTACAGGCAGTGACGCTTTTAGAAATGGCTTTAGAAAAGAGTATTTATAATTTCCAAATTAAGCTTATTTTGGTTCGTTTGTATACGCTACTTGGTGTTTATCAAAGACCTTTGGAGATTTTTAGAACAATGGAGATTAAACAGATTCAATTTGATACTATGATGTAGGTTTTTTTTTAAAGAAAGAGGAATGATGTTGACCAGTTGATTATTTTCTTTCTTTCTTGATATAGTCATTACTTTTCAGATCGTTTTGCATCACTTGGCTGTAATAGTGATCTTGAGTCATTACTCCAAGAAGGTCTTTCCATTTATAAGAGTAATGGTGTAGAGGTATGTAATTTTATAATATGTATAATAGTTAAGTAATCAACTAATCAAACAAGCAACTGATTGATTATATGAATATATATTTAGACACCTGAAATGTTGGTCAAGGCCTATCAATATGGTACATATTCAAAGGTAAGAAAAGCGATGATATTTGTGTGGTTTAACTACCCTTTATTTTCCTTCTTATATGTATCTATATATTTTTCTTTTAATTAGATCCAAGAATTCATCGAATTCCGTCGTCGACTTGATACATCTCTTCAACACACTATTAGTAAAATTGAATTAGCACGTCTCGAGGCTGCCCGTTCATCTTCCCAAGCCAAAAATATTGTCAAATACTTCCAAGAACATGACATGATGGATTTAAAGTATGACGATACTTTTATTGAAGCCCGTTCCGATAATCGTGATTTCAAAGTTTTATTGAGCTGGAGCAATACTGAAAAACCACATGCGCAAGAAATCTCCAAGCCCGCCCAAAGCACCAATGCTGGTTGGGCCCAGATCTTTTCTTACATCCTTAATATCCTTAGTATCATCTGTGAGACCAAAGAGACAAGAGATTTGAATGCGGTTGTTTCTCAATTTGAAAAGATGTTGGAAAAACAGAAAGAAAAAGTGACGGAGGATGAGTACCATCTTGCTCTTTATGTTTCTTATTTGGCTAATGCTTTGATTGCTATTAAAACTTCTCCAAAGGATCCTAAAGACGCTGTTGCCGCTTTGAGCGAAGCACATAAGATTTTGAAAGAGAACTGTAATTATTATCATAATAGTATAAATGTAATTATGTGAATACTTATATATGTATATATTTATAGTTTGTACTTTTGATGGATTTAGTTCCCAAACTCTCTCTTGGAACACCTTCCATCGTGTATCTATAGCTTTAGAGGTAAATATAAATGGTAAACAACATGCATACATTTTATATACTAATAAAATATTTTACTTATAGGTTTTCAGTTATGGCTCTGTGTTAATTGAAATTATGTATCGTGTTCTGGGTTTGAATAGTAAAGATGCCAGAAAGAAGGCTGCTGATAAAGCAAAGACTGATCCTTTTGTAAGTGTTACTATTATTATTATAGTCTCAAACTAAATCCCCTATTTCTTTCTTTCTTTCTTTCTTTCTAAAAAAAATAGTATGAGAGTTTTGTTAATGTTCAAACTACTGCCAAAACTTCATTACAAGCTATTCAAACTGTAGCCCGTAATGGTAAAGATCTTTTCCGTATTCAATTCCAAAATAAGTTGACAAAGGAAGTATTACATTCACAAAATACAGCAGCCTGCTTCCAAAGCAAGGAGATACAGTCAAAGCTGAATAACCAAATCAAGATAGTGGTTGGTGGTTGGGGTAGATCAGTCACTGAATTGTCCGAAGTGATTGATAAATGTGTCCAAAAGTTGTAATAGTAATAAATATATAAAGTAGTTTTTTCTTTTCATTACACAATACTTGATGAACGAATAACAGTGGCTGAAAAATGAATATAACAAGTGCAAATATAAATAGCTTCACTTTTTATTTTTGTTTTGGTATTTAATTAGACTGTTTTCCTATTTTGTTTTTTTAATATCCATTTAAAAGAGTCAATCTATTGACAAACCAGTAAATCCTCTCTTGTGTATTTCGCACTTAATTTTAATATCGCCATTGATACCATTATGATTGGATCGAAGCCAGCAGTGTAGAATAATGCTAATAAAATCTCATTGAATTGAAGCTTGCCTTAAGTAGCTTGATATGCTATAAATTTTATGCGTCCCTCATTATTACACTGTTCTCTGGAAGCTGACTTAAAGAGCGAGTAAGAACGTCTTTTCATGTCCAACATAATTTTAAAAAACCATAGTCTAAATACAAGATTGTTTTTCTTTAATTCTGCTATTTTATTTATTTGTATCGTGTGAAAGAACTTTATATCTGAATCAAGATACATAGTTTTTTAAAAAAAAATAGTAAGGTAAAAAAAAAAAAAAG
>VCJA01003874.1:18475-29089 GCA_024139275.1 Backusella macrospora
CTTTTTTTTAGTATTTCAATGGAAATTTATGTAGAACGAATAAATTAGCAGAGATAGAGTTTTCTATCATTGATGAATAAAATTCAACACGACATTAAGCACGAGCATTTTGGTTAGCTTTGATCTGGAAGAACCTGACCGGCGAAGCCAACTAGATCGACACGGCCCGGAATTAAAAGTCAGTAGTTGTTGTCTTCAGTAATTTCCAAAAAAAAAAAAACTATATGCCATTTTGGTTCCGATTGGCCAATGAGATCTGCTAGGAGTTTCGCCCCGAGAAAGAAATCTGCAATCAATCTTCGAATTGCCTCGTACCTTTTCTGCTCATAGTGACAAATAAACAATCGGTTTTTCGGCCACCTAATGTCAATCTAGTATTTGATGAAATCACATTGACCGATAAGTTGTGTATTACCATATCAGCAGATCCCTAAATATTTTTTATATATACGTAAGAGAGAGTAAGAGACCTTGGCAGTACAAAAAAAATGTATCTTCTTTTCTATCCATATGTGTATGGTATTTAAAAAAGAAATTTTCTGTCTAGATCAGAATATTCAATAGCTTAAAGGGGTCAAAGAATAGACTTTTGGTTTGGTGTGTTTATTTTTGTTATCTGCGTATGTCGGGATCCTAGAATAGAAAACTAGGCATCATTATAGGACCGGTAAGCTCAACCCGCCATCTCCACAAAAAAAACAAAAAAACATCACTTCTCCGACTTCCTTCATTTATCGTTTACGGATAAATTACGGCATCGCCAAAACACGTTTTCTGGCAAACTCCACTTTTCTATATAAATGAAAGAAAGTTGAAACTTGTATTTTTTTTCTTTTGTCTTAGATTAATTGTACCTTTATTATTTATTTATTTATTTATCATTGTTCTTTTCATTTAATTTTTAATGTCATCGAACAACCCTCTCCATAAAAGTGGAGAATCTCGCAGGGAGTTCGATCAGCACTCTAGCGATGAATCCACAAAAACAATAATTTATACCAGCACAGCTACTTATGATCATATTCCTGATTCCTTCGGTGAACCTGGTGCTAATGCAGTTAATATTGAAGGTATTGAAGGCGATGATTTTTTTCTTTTTGATTTTAAAAAAAAAAAATCTAAGAAATCTGGCTGATCTTATTTTTCTGATTTAGTTGCAAAGGGTGAATACTCCGATATGAAGCGTGAGTTATCTCGCATCAGCCGTCACTCCACCACAGCAAGTGCACTTGAAGAAGCACAAGACGAATTCAATCTTGATGAATTCTTAAGCAACCTTAAGCGTGAACAACAAGCTGCCGGACAATTACCTAAAAATTTGGGTTTGATTTGGAGAGATTTAACAGTGAAGGTAAGCAAAACCTTGCAATCTTTTTTTTTTTTTCTAATTTTCTAATTCTTTTTTTTTTTTTAAAAAAAATCTTAGGGTGAAGCAGCAGATGCTCATACTATCCCCACTGTCTTTACTTTCCTTCAATTCTGGAAATTTTTGGGCATTGGCAAAAGCAAAAATGAGAAAGTTATTCTTCATAATCTTAGCGGTAATGTTAAGGAAGGAGAAATGTTACTCGTTTTAGGTCGACCTGGTGCAGGTTGTACTTCATTCTTAAAGGTTATGGCCAACATGACTGGCGCATATACCCATATTGGTGGTACTGTCAGTTATGGTGGTATCGATCCAAAGACTTTTGCAAAACATTATCGTGGCCAAGTGTGTTATAACGAAGAAGAAGATATGCATTATCCCACTTTGACAGCAAAACAAACTCTTCAATTCGCCCTTCGTATGAAAACTCCTGGAAAGCGTCTTCCCAACGAAACAAAGGCCGAATTTGTTGATAAGATTATCTATTTACTTGGTAATATGCTGGGTCTCACCAAGCAAATGAACACTATGGTCGGCAACGCTTGGGTCCGTGGTCTCTCTGGTGGTGAACGTAAGCGTATGTCTATTGCCGAGCAAATGACCACTTCCAGTTCCATCAACTGTTGGGATTGTTCTACTCGTGGTCTTGATGCTGCATCTGCTTTAGATTATGTTCGTTCTCTCCGTATCATGACAGACATCTCAAAGAAAACTACAGTTGCTACACTTTATCAAGCATCAAATAACATATTTTCCTTATTCGATAAATTACTCTTGTTAGATGAGGGTAGATGTCTCTATTTTGGTCCTATTGATCAAGCTAAGGCTTACTTTGAAAATATTGGTTTCCTTTGCCCTAACCGTAAATCTACTCCTGATTTCTTGACTGGTATTTGTAACCCCAACGAACGTGAAATTCGCCCTGGTTTTGAAGACTCTGCTCCCAAGTTTGCTTTTGAATTTGAACAACTCTACTATAAATCTCCTATTTATAGACAAATGATGGATGCCCTTGATACATATGAACATCAGGTTGAAAGTGAAAAGCCTTCAGAGCTTTTCAAGAAAGCTGTTGACGAGGAACATCAAAAGCGTGCTCCCAATCGTGCACCTTTCACTGCTTCTTTCTATCAGCAAGTAAGGAATTTAACTATTCGTCAATACTATCTTAATATCACTGATATTGGTGCTCTTATCTCCCGTTATGGTACTATTCTTATTCAATCTTTAATTACTGCTTCTTGTTTCTTTAAAATGGCCGAAGATGGAAGTGGCGCTTTCTCTCGTGGTGGTGCTCTCTTCTTCTGTCTTTTATTCAATGCTTTTATCTCTCAATCAGAACTTGTTAACTTCTTGATGGGCCGTCCTATCCTTGAGAAACACAAGCAATACTCTCTTTATCGCCCTTCTGCTTTCTATGTTGCTCAAGTTGTTATGGATATTCCATATGCTCTTGTTCAAGTACTTTTGTTTGAAATTTGCGCCTACTTCATGATGGGTTTGAAACTCACTGCCGGTGCTTTCTTCAGTTTCTTTATTATCCTGTTTTTTATCAATATGTGTATGAACGGTTTCTTCCGTTTCTTCGGTGCTGCCACTTCAAGTTTCTTCCTCGCTACTCAAGTATCTGGTGTTGTTCTTATTGCTATTACCACTTACACTGGTTATACTATTCCTTACAGTAAGATGCATCCTTGGTTGTTCTGGATTTATTGGATTAATCCTTTGACCTATGGTTACAAGGCTTTACTCATTAATGAACTTGGTGGTGAATCATACAGTTGCGAGGGTCTTGGAAATGCTGTTCCTTTTGGTCCTGGCTATGATGACTGGAACTACAAGGTCTGTACTATGGCTGGTGGTAAACCTGGTCAAAGCTTTGTCAATGGTGATGATTATCTTAATGATTACCTTAGTTACAATCCTAAACAGATGTGGGCACCTGATTTCGTTGCTCTCATAGGTTTCTTCTTGGTTTTCACTGTAATGACTGCCCTTGCCATGGAATTTGTTGGTTTATCCAAGGCTGGTACTCTTACCAAGCTCTATCTCCCCGGCAAAGCTCCTAAGGAACGCACACCTGCAGAAGAAGAGAACAGACGCCTCAAGCAAGCTAATTTTGGTAAAAACATGGAAAAGGTCTCCGATGGTACTACATTCTCATGGCAAAACGTTGATTACACTGTTCCTTTCAAGGGTTCTCAGCTCCAGCTATTGAACAAAGTATCTGGTGTTGTTCGCCCAGGTCATTTGACTGCTTTGATGGGCTCATCTGGTGCTGGTAAAACTACACTTTTGGACGTTCTTGCTCGTCGTAAGACTATCGGTAAAGTCGATGGACGTGTCTATCTTAATAATGAAGCTCTCATGGATGATTTTGAACGTATCACTGGTTATTGTGAACAGATGGATGTCCATCAGCCTGCTGTGACTGTTCGTGAAGCTCTTCGTTTCTCTGCCTACCTTCGTCAACCCAGTGAAACTCCCAAAGAGGAAAAGGATGCTTATGTTGAAACTATTTTGGAGCTCTTGGAAATGGAGGATATTGGTGACGCTCAGATTGGTCAAGTCGAATATGGTTTTGGTATCTCAGTTGAAGAACGCAAACGTTTAACTATCGGTATGGAGTTGGTTGGTAAGCCTAAGCTTCTTTTCCTTGATGAACCCACTTCTGGTCTCGATGCTCAAAGTTCCTATAATATTATTCGCTTCATTCGTAAGTTGGCTGATTCCGGCTGGCCAGTCTTGTGTACTATCCATCAACCTTCTGCTATTTTATTTGAACACTTTGATCACCTTTTGTTACTTGTTCGTGGTGGTAGAACTGCCTACCATGGTGAAATCGGTGAAGATTCTCACACTATGATTGAATATTTTGAAAGTAACGGTGGTCCCAAGTGTTCTCCCGAAGCTAACCCTGCTGAATATATTCTTGAATGTGTCGGTGCTGGTACCGCTGGTAAAGCCAAGGCTGACTGGGCTGACATCTGGGAACACTCTTCTCAGGCCAAGGAACTTGAAGCTGAACTCGAAGAAATTCATAACAGCTCTGATCCCAACCCTAGTCGCAAAGCTCAAACTTATGCTACCGGTTTACTCACTCAATTCTTCTTGGTTTACAAGCGTATGGCTTTAGCTTACTGGCGTTCTCCTGACTATAATATTGGTCGTTTCCTCAATGTCATGTTTACTTCTTTAGTTACTGGTTTTACTTTCTGGAAACTTGGAGCATCTTCTAGTGATATGTTGAACAAAATATTTGCTTTATTTGGTACATTCATTATGGCCATGATTATGATTATTCTTGCCCAACCTAAGTTTATTACAGAAAGACAGTACTTCAGACGTGAATACGCATCTCGTTACTACAGTTGGCTCCCTTGGGCCATTTCTTCTGTCCTTGTCGAATTTCCATACATTTTCTTCTATGCTGCTTGCTTCATGTTTGGTTTCTATTGGACAGCTGGTATGAATCCTACTTCCGATTCTACCGGTTATTTCTATATCACCTTTGTCATGCTTGTTCTTTGGGCTGTAACTCTTGGTTTCGTCATTGCCGCTGTCTCAGAGTCTCCACTTATGGCTTCTGTTATTAACCCACTTGTAATGTCATTACTTATCTTGTTCGCTGGTTTGATGCAAGCTCCCTCGCAGATGCCTCACTTCTGGAGTTCTTGGATGTACTGGCTTGATCCCTTCCATTACTATATTGAAGGTCTTACAGTCAACGAACTTCGTGACTTAACTATTCACTGTAATGAAGGCGATCTTTTACGCTTTTCCCCTCCTCCCAACATGACTTGTGGTGATTACACTGCAAACTTCTTTGCTACGGGCGCTCCTGGTTATATTTCCAATCCTAATGCCACACAGCCCGAGACTTGTGGTTATTGTACTTTCAACTCTGGTAAAGAGTTCTACACTACCCGTTTCGGATGGGACGAATCCCACAAATGGCGCAACTTTGGTATCTTGACGTGTTACTTCATATTTAATGTCTTTGTTTTTGTTGGTTTAGTCTACATCTTCAGAAAGCCTAGACGATAGATTCGTTATATTATATATTTTGTATTCTATTTTGTAACATTATACACTCGTCTTTTTCTTTTATACCACACATTTTAGATAAATTTTTTTATACACATTATAATTAGAAAAAAAAAAATTTATTTCATAAATAAAATAATTTCATAAGACATTATAAATTTGCTTGTTGTGTATCGACTGTTCTCCATGAGTTATTCATCACACCACGATAATTCCAAACGGGGTATTCTTGCTGTACATTTCCAGCTGAGTCCACTTTTAAAATGGACATGTGAAAAGTTAGTAACGATTTAGTAAGAGTATGTGGAGACTTACCTGCTCTACTGACTATTCTAATGCTACGCCTTGTTGATATAGTAGCTGCCCATAAACACCATCCATAAACTTTAGCACTGCTGCCGTCGGCACAAGGTTGATGTAATTCAGCTGTCACCCATGACACTCCATCATCACCAGATACATCTAATTAAAAATATCAGATTGATAATGTCTCATACCTATACCATATACTTGCCCACTCTTTGAATGCTTCTTCCACCACCTTTTTTAAAATATAAAGGTGTATAAGAATATAGTACAGTTATTTGTTTTTTTTTAAAGTTCACACTGTTTTAAATTACCTGATAGTGCATAACCTTGTACTATTTGATTTGATTGTGGACCATCATGAATACCATCTGCTGGTGAGCATACATAGGACTGAACATTATATTCACCGATTGAAGGTACTTTGCACCAGTATGCCTCTGCATCTTTCTCTTCTGTAATCTATATATACAAATGAAAACAAAGTTGTAATGGTTAGTTAAAGCAAACATCATTGTAGTGAAACCACATTGGTCTTACATGTCCTGGAAGTATCTTGTAATCTCGTCGTTGATAAAAAGATGTTGATTCGTAATCCTGAATAGTAACTGATTTTAAATACTTAACAGAACGACCACCAATGTAGCCTTGTTCTTTTTTGTTAGCAGTTGATAAATTACTTTTTCATTTTAGAAGGATACAAACCTGGTACAACAACTCGAATAGGGAACCCATGATCACGTGTCAATGGCTTATAATTCATCTATTTTGCAAAGATAAGCAAATCAATCTATGCAAAAAGATAAAAAGAACTTACTTCATATGCCAGTAGAACATCTCCAAATTCATCACTAAAGCCACGTTTTAAAAATAATAATAAATTATATACACTTATACATATATAGGCACATGAACAAAAAAAAACACATACAGCGCTTTTGATAATGGTATAGAAGAGCCATAACAACTATCCTCTTCGCACTAGTAGAATAGTAAATATAATTGGTACTCTCTTCTTTTCTATTGTTCTTTATTTCATTGTTTTACCTTTTCTATTGACTCAAAAGCAACATGCAGTTTACCCAAGTTCTTTATCTTGGTGGTTACACCAATGGATTCAAGAACATCCTTTAAACGACATCCACTATAAATTGCATTGCCTAAAGCACATGGCCCCCAAATAACCTTGTGATAAAATGATAAATTTAATATTTAACGTAAATCTAATAAGTTTATACAAAGTGAATTCAAGCTTACTCCTTTAGTATGTTTCACTTTATGAAGCCCATCCCTTCTATTTCCCTGTGCATACACAGTATTGTTTATTAGCCAAGTACGATCTTTGTATACTAATAATAAAAATAAAAATAACATACCGCACACTAAATTTATATTAAAAAAGAAGATATCATATGAGATAATGATATTTTTTTTATCTAAGCTTATTTTATGAACTTGCCTGCATGACCATCATCACAGATTCTTTATTAAAGTTATTTTTAAGGTCTTTTACAGAGAGTGTATATGGTTTATCTTCAAACGTTCCTAGTCCTTGAAATTGAATAGCATGCTCTTTCTCTTCAATATCTGGAAGAGGCCCGTGATTACGGCAAAAGAAATATTTTTCTGGGGTAACATAATTTTTAATCAAATCAGTAGGTTGAGGTTCAGCGTTAAAAGGTGCATTTTTTCGTACAGTCAAGACAACTTCTCGTTCTTTAGGATCATTATTATAATTAAGTTTCGACATATTTTAAAAACGTAACAAAACGATATAAAATAATAAATAAAAAGAGAAGAGAGAGAAAGAAAATAGTTGGAGAGATACTCTCTCCTTCATTTAAAGAAAAAGTCATGCAGTTCCTGAAATAGACTTGTTTTATACTTATTTGTTTTTTCCCACGATAGTCTATGCAATGTTTGTGAATAGTCACACCACTTGGCATTCAAAGACCATTTCTTTCGCACGGCTCAAATCGTTGCTTTGATATTCAGCTTCAGCTTGTAAAAATATAGGCTATAGCTTGTAGTAAATAAAAACAAACTCCTGTTAAATGGTACCACTTCTATACCTCTCCTATAATGCTTTTATTGTCCTTAATTTTTTCCTTAGAAAAACAAGTGAATGTTTCATATTGAAGTCAAATAAATGATACTCTGACATCATAGTTTTTATAAAGTATAACTTGAGCGCAATCAAGAATTGAGTTCATCATGTGATTGGATAAAAACTATTTGTTCTTTTTTGCTTTATGTACAAAACATTTCTATTTTGAAAAAATGAAGTCGAGCCTTGCTTATAACAGAATCAGCGTCAATGACAATAGCATAAAGATAAACGGAATATCATGTGGGTCATATATGTAGCACCAATTGTTATTGATTCTTCACTAAATAGATTCTAATTCAATTCAGTACAAATAGACAGAGTATTGAATGCGAGTGTAAATGAGCTTTGAAATTGGTATATAATGTTTTCTTTTTCATTTAGTTAAATAAAACAAATATGCTTGCACATGGTTGTTTGTTCATTTCTGCTCGTGGCCTAATTCCAAATAAAGTTGCCAGGGGTTCTATTAAAACCTGTAGTGCTGACTATCTTCACCTCCTTACTTTCTTTCTCTTTCATTTTGTTTTCAAGGCGTATGAAAAACATCTCTAATATTTTGTGCATCTTTAAAGCGCACCTTATGTAAACCTTATCTGGTATTTCTTGACAGTAACTGATTTTTAGAAATCAGTAATTTTTATGCCCTTATATTTTTTTAAGGAAGTCTAAAATAAAATAGAGATAGGTAGATATATTAGAACCAACTTGTAAAATATCATATTAAGAAAACAAAACAAAGATAGTAATAATTTTGATTTCAATAGATAAAACAGTTTATACTTTACTATTATTCGATTTACATATTTATTTATATATATTTGTTTACAATATTAACAATATAATTTTTCCTTATATAAAAGTACGCAGCATACACACTTTTGTAGTTTTTTTTTCTTTGGTCTGATTTGGGA
The DNA here is from genome assembly GCA_024139275.1 of Backusella macrospora. NCBI lineage: Eukaryota > Fungi > Mucoromycota > Mucoromycetes > Mucorales > Backusellaceae > Backusella > Backusella macrospora. The sequence continues at coordinate 27,216 of VCJA01003874.1, forward strand.
AAGAAAAAAATGTATTAAATTGTGAGATGATTATTCAACCAAATTTCAGGGTTTTTTCGACATTTGATGGTAAACGAGAAGTTCACACATTTAGAATTTTTGAGTCTGTGTATTTTTCCACCATTGCGATCAAAGAAAAACGCAAAATACTTCGTACCTTTTGATGTGCGTGTTATAAAGTAGCTGAAGCAATCGTTGATTTGAAGGCGAAGCTCTTTTAGTGTAGGTTGGGGAAATCCCATGTATAATTTGTTTTTAAATCGAAACGATGTATCAGTCAAGTGGAATGATATTAGTCGAGGGCATATACGAGAGATAAAATTAATGAATATACTTTCCAGCTCCTTTCCTTTTATGTTTAATTGGGTGAGCTGATGTAAAACTACTGCCTTTTTGGCGATTAATGTAGATAGATTAACATTTGTACTGATTTTTAGCGATTTGAGACAAGGTGGTAGGTAATTAAACAAGAAGTCTAGACCATAACAATTAACCAAGGTTAATTCCTGAAGTTGAATCATGCTTTTGATTGAAAAGCTGTATTTTATATTCATGTTATTGATAGTAAATTTTCGGATATAATTCAATTGGTCATAGTCATAAATAGCGCTCATAAAGAGATGTTGCTGAAACGATGTGTTTGAACTGATAATAGTTAAATCATTAAGCTGGATTTTTCTTTTATCGAATTCTTTAAGTATATCCTGTCGAAACAAGTAAGAATTCACTGTGAGAGATTTGAACTGCTTTGAGAACTTTGATGCGAGGAATACAAAATTATTAGTATATTCACCATCATAAATAAAAGCGGGTGATACAAATGCATCAAGACAGGGATTGAAATTCAAATATTCCAAATTGGGATATTTGAGAGCAATATATTCAAGAGACATGTAGTCAACTTCATTCACATTAGCGTGCGATTCTATAGTAAGTGATTTTATCATTTTTGCAGGTTGTATATTTGGCATAGGGCTTTCATGGAAACAAATAACGCCTTCACTCAAATTGAGTGAAGTCAAGTGAGGAGCAGAATTATGCAAGAGCTCCAGATGTGATAGGTGAACAATAAATCCCACTATTTTGAGTGAATCCAATGTAGGTATAAAGGCTAAACATTTCGCAAATGCATTTACATCTCGATATCTTGAATTTGGCCAGTGAAAATAAACAGTTAGTGAGGATAAGCGCTGAAACTGTACACGTTTGAATAAATCTGGTACAATCCCTTCGATATAATTTGTTTCAAAGTGTCGAAGATGTAACCCCCATGATTCATAAAAAGTAAGGTCTATTTCTTTCAGGTCTGGTCCTTGTCTATATGTTAAAGAAAATTCTTCTATATTAGGAAACATGATAGGTAAGGACGCGAGAGGCATAGGCTGTTGAGGTGGAAAGCGTAAACTAAGTTTTTTGACGATCGATCCATCAAGACCATTGTCATCACAGAATGTTATGAATTTGTTAAACTGCATTAGAGTAGAACAGCTGAATTGCTTAATGAGAAATGCATTCGCGATCTTTCCACACCACTGCTTACTGACTTGCTTGCAACCTATCAGGTCTGCCATACTTAAATATGGAACAATAAGCCCCACTATTTCGTTTGGTAACTCTTCTAACATTTGAAAGATAGTTTATCAAAAGCTGGAAAAGTGTTTGTCTTGTTAGTTTGATGTGTGAAAAAAAATATATATTTTAAGCACAAAAAAGAAAGAAAAATAATAATAATAACATTTGTATTTTCATCTGAAAAACGGAAACCAAGTCGTGACGATCTTTAGGTTGTGATAGTAAACCATCAAAAAAAAAAAAAGAATAGGTGACAAATGACAAATGACAGAATAATAATATAACTGTTTGGAATTAGCACA
>VCJA01003874.1:43094-57749 GCA_024139275.1 Backusella macrospora
TCTACCATGGCATTCCATGCTGTAGCTGATCAGTTTCGAAAATGGCGTCGACATTCTCGTGATGGAGCGAGTCTAAATCGAAGCTCAGCACAAATAGTAATAGCTCAAACACCTGCAGCAAAAGTAATAACAGTAGCAACAGGGACGGCATCACCCGTCATAGTAGATAATGATCCAACAGTAAAAAAATCAAGTAGAACACCATCAAAGGAATATCCACCTAGTCCCGATACATATCTCAATGGAATTGGCGACTATGGCTTCATTCGTCAAATTGGTCAGGGGAAATTCAGTAGAGTAATGCTTTCTGTACATTGTTTAACCCATAAGCATGTGGCCATCAAGGTACACACACATATATATAGCATAGCATAGCATAACAAAGAAAAAATGGAATTAAATAATAGAAGAATTGATTGATAATAAACACATACAATGATATAGGTGATTGATAAAAGAGCTCATAATTATCGGGTCATGTCAAGATTAGTGCGTGAAATAAACCTGATGGAGATATTAGAACATCCAAACATTGTACGTTTAATTGAAACATATGAGACAACAGACACACTCTATCTGGTAATGGAGTATATCGAGGGCCTTAATTTGGATGAACATTTACAAAAAAATAAAGGGAGATTAACTGAAGAAAAGGCAAGAGATATATTTCGTCAAATGGTATTGGCAATGGATTACTGTCATGATAGTAGAGTGGTACATAGAGATCTGAAGGTATATTAATTACTTTATATTTATTTATTTATTCATTTACTAATCAATATATTTTACCCCCTTTTTTTTTTATTGTTATTGTTGTTATTGTTGTTGTTACTATTATTACTACTATTATCATTATTTATATAATGTCGGTTATATCAGACACCAAATATACTTTTGACCAAAGATCTTAAAGTGAAAGTGGCCGATTTTGGACTGGGGAATAGATTTGGTAGGAGAAGATTAAAAACGATTTGTGGTACGTTTAACAACAGAGAAATCAATTGGTTCTATTTTACTCACACACACGATATTTATATTCACATACATATCATAGGTTCTATGCTTTACTACAGTCCTGAAATCATCAATGGTCAACGGTATACAGGTCCTGAAATTGATTGCTGGTGCCTTGGTGTTTCTTTATTCAGGATGACTGTAGGCGAAGAACCTTTTTCACGAGCTAGTAGTAAGTTTTTTTTTTTAAAAAATAAATATATATATCAAAAATAATACTTAACATATTCATCATACTTGTATATATATAATAGCTGTAGGAGATCTTCGAAAAGATGTAACAGCAGGCAATTTTACCATTCCTGACCATATCTCACCAGAATTGAAGAATACTATTTTAAAATGCATGTCAGTTGACAAAACAAAGCGAACTCGATTAGGTGTGGCACTAAAGGATGATCCCTGGCTAAATGATAATGGGAAATTACCCGATTTATTCTCTGCACAACATCAAGAGGAGGAGAAAAGACTCATCAAGTACATTAAACGTACCATTGTCTGCCATCCACATAATCCTTCCATTTACTTTACCAGTGCTGTCCCTCATTCTTCAAAGATTGAAGATTTATATATCAATAGTGAAAAACAACGCCGTTATATGTTCCAAAAGATTAATGAAATATCATGCCAGATACAATTAACTCATGCACAAAATGGCCAAAAGTCACCGATAAGACACTTGCTACGAAAATTAAAACAACCAGAAACATCACCTCCTTTACGAAAGTCAACATCTAATATCAGTTTATCACAGCTATATCAGAGAGTGGCTAAAGATCAAATTCATTATTATACTTTTGAAATGACACCACAAATATTTATGCAATTGACAGGCTCTGCAGAGTCCTCCTTTTCTCTCTCACCTGCACATTACACTCATCAAGATGAGTTTGTCATGATGTTGATCATTCGTGGCATCTGCGATATCATGGGCATAACATACCATCGAGATAAGAGCGACCATTTAACGTGTGTCATGACACTTAATGATTATACAGAAGAAAATAAGACGTTTTACAAATTGAAACGACGAGACAGTAAGATTGCCTCCTCCACACCATCACTTGGATCACAGAATGGAAGTCAAGCCTCTCTAAGTCGTGGAAGTGGACAGTCCGACATGAATCGTTCATCACATGTTCAGAATTCTAGTAAACTTAGTAAATTCAAGCGCATGACAAGTAATGTACTTTCTAGTATGTTTCCTCATCATTCATCAACTGCAGTGGTACATGACAACCGGGCCATACGCCAGCCTCCTTTCCCTATGGGAAGGGAAGGTATGATCCGACCAGGCTCTTCACAATCAACGATGCATCCAGTGTTATTGGAGGATTCCGAAATACAAGAAAAAAAGGGAGGTGTAGCAACATTTACATTAGAGATAATTTCTCTTTCACACAAGGATAAACCGACCGGATTCAATCAACAGCGTGTGACAGCCATTAAACTATCAAAAGTAGAAGGATCATCAAAAGTATTTCAAATTGCATGTGGTTGGATCACTAGCATTTTAGGACATAGTTTCCCAAATTCACAATTGGATCCCAGCTATACCTTGTTGAATATATCCACCGATATACCCATCGATCCTACTCCACTTCATAGACCAAAGTCTGTTACTAATTTAATCCCACCTTCTCTCATCAACTCGCCTTCAAATTCTGTCGCTACTCAAATTCACTCCGTTCCATCCAATCCCAATTTACAATACCATTCCCTTCCTAAGCAATAGTAAATAACAATAACAGTAACAGTAACAATAACAGCAGCAGCAACAGTGATAACAGTATTTTATTTATTATTATTATTGTCATTATTATGGTTTTTTTTTTCATATCCTTCTTCTACTCCTACTCCCCCTCCTCCTTGTAAAGCTCGGCTGATAATTTCATTGTTCTCCTCTCGTTTTAATTTGTCATTTTCATGAATAATCGCCAATAAACGCGAATCAGCAGGAAGCGATTCTCTTAGTTTCTGCATGCCTTTATCCATACCCATAATACCACCAAATGTTAAACCTGTAAATGTTCCTACTATTACATAGTAAATCAGTACTTCTATGTATATAACTCCATCACCTCCCGCCTTTCTTTCTCACTCTATTCACACTTTACAAATTGTTGGAATGGCAGTACGTGCACCTGCCTTTCTTGATTTTGCTAACAAGTGAAATTGTGTTAATTCGCAATTCGTGTCATTATACGATTTACTCATTTCCATTTACCCCAGAGATTAGCAGAGATGCCAAGTGAAGCGGCGCCGACAGTAGCTTATTTATTTAAAGGATAGTTTAATGCTAATGTATGATTGGCAATATAGTTCTATTCTTTACCGAGACTAATAAAGTTAAATAATGCTGATTTAATGACGAGTTTTTCGTCTTGCGAAGGTTTGTAATTGGCTAATTCCCCCTTGATTGCTTGTTCTCTTTTTGTTGACATTTTTCCAAAACCTATAGAAAAAAAAAGTGAGAGAAACAATAAAAACAATAAAACTCACGAGGAATTGAAACCCCTCACCCCTTGCACGCCACGATACTTAAAAAAAAAAAAAAAGCAATTTCTTTATTTCTAAATGATAATGAAGCCCTTATTTTATGACATAAAAAGAAGTATGTTATTATTTTGTAATTACGTTAAATAAGTAGAATCTATGCTCTTTAATTATCTATTATTCTCTTTCTTACATTTTTTTTTCTTCTAAAAAAAAGCATTATTAATACTGAAATGCGTTGGTTAAATGTCATTATAGCCACGCTAATACTCCCATGTTTAGTAGTAGCAGCACGTGTTTCCAATGGTAGTCATTATTTGGAAATAAGAGATACTAAACAACTTGATGGTAATCTGAAGTATGTGGAGTTCCAGTCTCTTCCTACATCTATGGAAGCATTGAAAAATGTTAATATAACAGTTCCTTATATTTCTCCTATGATTTGTCGCTATATTGGCAATGTTGATAAAGACAGGCACATGTTGAAATTAAAACTGATTCCTAACTGTCCTAGCGCTACTGGTACTTAAACAAGTAGATATTTAATGATATATTTATGAAACTAACATAATATATATATGAATAGAATTTCCAACAGATAGTTTCGACATTGCTAATATCGTAGTTTTCGGAAGTCTGGGTCTTATATACATATTTGGAGGATTTGTTCTTTCTAGGATTACCATTTTTCTTTCAAGTTTCATATTAGGCAGTAGGTTATAGTATATAATAATACTTACTGAATTGTATTCATTTTAGACTTTAACATGCTGTTCTTTCTCCCTTTCTTGTTAGCTTATGGGTCTTATCAAGCGTCTCATTTTTTTTCACTAAGTCTAACAATCAATCAAGCTTTTCTCATATGTTTTAGTATTATTATTGGCTTGATTTTTGTTGGAATATCAGTATATAATTTTACGATTGGCATGTACTTTATATGTTGTAAGTTAAAGATAAATTCTCTGTATATTCACTTATAATTAATTAATTTATGATACTGCTTTTATCTTTTGGTATTAGATTTGGCAAGCTATCTATTTGTAATATATGTGTGGACCTTTATGTCTCATATCCCAGAAATTTTTATGTCTTTACCTATCCGCGATGTCATTGCCATCTGCTTTCCGTTTTTATGTTTTTTTATGCTCTACTATCTTGAATCTTTTACTATAATGTGTTCTATATCGTTTATTGGTGTATATTTTATTATGTTGGCGTTTGATCTGGTTTTTCGCTTTGGGCTCTTTCAAGCTTTAGAGACAACTATCTGTATATTTGATATATTACCTATATATAGCCCATTTAAGTATCTTCTTCTAATTCTAGTAGCTACTTTAACGGCTCTATCCATAGCTCTACATCGTTATTTTCTGGGCGGTAGACGGTTCGGTCTCAATATTCAGAGAATAGACGATGAACTTTATATAGAAGATGGTATAAAAGATAGGACATATGTTAATTTAAATACAAGCTCTAATTTTAATTCTAATTCTAATGCCAATATAGATCTAGATACCTATGCCTATATTTATGCCAATACGAATTCAGATACAAGTACCAGTATAAATACCAGTACCAATAGCTATACAAATTAAATAAATAATAACAATGATAATAATGATAATAATAATAATACAATACAATGCAATTAATGCTACAAAAATGTCACATGAAGCTTATTTTTTTATTTTTTATTGATATTACCAAAATCTCATAGGTCAAGATAAAAATAACACAAACAAGGTTACTATTGTAACCAAATACACACACACACACACAGATAGAGATAGATATCCATACCCGACAAACAGATTCTTATAAAGCATAATAAAATATATAAATGAGAGTGACAAGCTGTCATTTGTCAGACACAATTAATAGTTCTTTCTATTTTTATTTATGGGATTACCATTACTTCTTTCTGATATTTTAAAATATAAACTGTTTTTTCTTTAGTTTCCTAATGTTAGTAGACATACCAAACCTATTTTTGTTTTTTTTTGTTTAAGTGTTTCTGATTTTAATCACTCCAGGCGGGCGTTACTTATTTACAATCAACACAGAAATGGGTATAGTGAATTATAATAACAAAGAAATCTCAGATTACTAGCAAAAGTAGAACCAATAATTATCTCAATTCATTTTACTTGGTATATTTTTCATGTGACACGCCTGTTGTAACACTCATCTGATGAATCGGTCGGTTCGGATGATGTCCTTTGTGATCTTCCGCAGGGCGATAGGCATACATAGAAGGTAAAAAAAGCTGGTAATAACAACGATAACAACTATATTAATCCTAAAAGTAACATAAATACATACGTATACATATTAGTATTTTCAGGTATATACATATATGTACATATATAAACAGGCGTGTGTGTATGCGTGTTTGTGTGTGTGTGTAAACCTATTAAATACTGTCTTTTTTTTTCTCGCTTTTTACTACACTATTTCTCAAAACAATGCCGGTTTTTCAGAAAAGTATGTCTCAACAAATAAAGTGAACTATGTATAAATATACTATAAAACAAATAGAGTCAGCGACATATTTCTTCTGAAAAAACCAACTTTGTTTGAGAAGGGTGTATTATTTCGATTTCCTTTTTACTTTTAAATTAATGTGGCTTTATTGGTTTTTTAACTGTCCTACCAAAAACTTGTTTCCGAGTTGGCCGAATGCGCTACCTTGCCAAGTCAAGCCTAAACATTGACAAGTGTATAAAATAAAAATAATAAAGTAAGGAACAGTAATGCCTGACCAAGGTTGGGCCCTCTTCGTGACTTGATTGCCCTCCTTTTTATATAAAATCTCTATTGTAAAAACAAAATTACTGTGATCTCATCAGAAGGGTTCGTTTGTACAATAAACAAACAATTTATTCAAACACACGCACACACTTTTAGTTACTAATCCCCCCCCCTTTTTTTTCAGCTTAAGCTTTTTTTTTTCTTGATTCTCCTGCCCTCCTTCTCTCTTTCTCTTTTTCTTTCTTTCCTCCCCCTTTCCTTTTTCTTCTTTTTCTTCTACTTTCTACTTTCTACTTCTACTCTACTATTTATTATTTACTATTTATTATTTGTTCTTTTATTGTTTTGTTTTGTTTTTCTTTTGTTTCCCTTTTTTTTTAAAAAATATATATAGTAGATATTTAGTATTTTTAAATAGTTTCGTCATTCATGACAGGTAATCTCAAGTGGCATTCGTGCTCATCAAATGACTTTCCTCCTAAACGTAACAAAGTGTCAAAGGCCTGCGAAGGTTGTCGAGGGAAAAAAATGCGTTGCGACGGCAGTGAGTCTTGTTTTATAAATAATAATAAAAAAGAAGAAAAATAAAAATACAGAAAATAATAATATTTGATCAAGAAACTCCGTGTCATAGATGCGAAGTGAATGGTGCCGAGTGCAACTACGATAGTAAATCACCAAGACCACGGAATAATATAAAAAAAGAAAATAAATTAAATATCGAACATCAAATCACCCCACGCAAATGGCCTTTTGGAAACAGTCTTTATGAAACTCTAAGAACACATCAGTCGCCGAAAACACGACATTATGGTTCGTTACCATTGTTATGTGATTTTTTTAATACATCCGCCCAACCGCAGTCAATTTGGCAAGAATTTATCACTCTGTTTCAGCAATGTTACGTTTTTCAACCCTCACAAAATAACGACTGTTTTATGCGAGATATTCCTGAAAATACTTCATCTCAATTAGTAAAGTCCGCACTGCAACTCTTTTCAAGTCATAATATTCTTTATAATCAATTTATAGACATGCCACAAATATTGGCCTTTTTGAATTCTGTTTCTATCTTTTCCAGCATACAGCAAAAAAAGAATTATCCCGACCCATTCAATTATATTTTGACCGTAATATATGGTATATTGGCCTTGGTGTTTCAATCTGCTTATCAAGCGTTACCCCTACTCGGAGAAAATATCCTAAAAGAACTCTGCGTTTATTCATATATATTCTATAATGAGGCACGTAGGCGCTTTCTTGAAACGTGTTTTCCTACTATGCTCCCTCCAAAGAATCATACAGTAACCAAAAAAGAAAATCATTATTTATTTTTTCTGTTACAAGCATCTATATTACTCACTCACTTTCAGTGCATTGCTATCGGAGAAGAGCAAGCTTGGATGACAATCCGTATCAGTTTGGATATTGTTCAACGTAAAGGCTTTATGGACTTTCTATTGTCATCGGATGCATTGAAAGAACGCGAAAGTTTTAATGCGATATTAAAAACAATAGACGCGTGGCATGTTTGGCTGACATTTTCTCTTCAACGTCCTTACTTTCCGGAATTCGAGATACCAACCATTTCAGAAAATCAGACTTGGGCGCTTCATGTGACAGATGCCCATACGTCGTTTTTAAAGAGAGTTTTGAAAAAAAAATCGACTGATAGTAACTACACTAAAATGATCAAGGTAATTATTACACTATTACATAAATCATAATCATGATATATATATATGCACAAAAAAGAAAAAAAGGTTTTGGACTATGTTAATTGTTGTTATGCTAGGAATCTTTAAAACCCTTAGCTGATCATACAAAGGAGCTTGATCCAAATTCTATACGTACCCATGTTATCACACTCTATCACTCTATGCTGACTATACAAGTATTTAGCAGTCAATTATCTTTTTTTGGTTCCTTTGAAGGTTCGGATACACCCGACGCTGTATCACTTGATTCCGCCATGTCCGCTTCGAGTCACTCTACGGATTTACAAGATGAAATAGTCCTACCAAAGGAGGATATCGTTATTATTAAAACTTGTATGGAAGCAGCGCAAGATATTCTCACGACTGTCACGAAAATCCTTGACATCGGTAGCCGATCGGGCCAGAAGCATCTTCCTATTATCACTGTTTATACACTCTGCTTAATCGCTAATTTTATCTTGACTACCCGGGAAAAGAAATCAATTCAAGAAGCAATGTCCGATCAACAAAAACAATCCATTACATCGCTCTGTACGGAGCTTCAAAAAATTCTTAAAACAGTACCTTATTCTGACGCAAGTGAAATTATTCGTGACAAGTTGATCGAATCTTCGTGGCTTAATCAGCGTGTACCATCACCTGACACTGTCTTGATAAATGAATTGACACCTACAAATACAGTAAATGAAGTAGATTCTCATTTTACAATGCGTGCTTTTGATCAGATGGTAACTGTACCAATGTCTGCAGGACGAACACTCTCTCATATCGACAGAGAGCACTTAGAAAAGCTATCTCGGAAAAGCTCGAAAACAACGCTAACGTCAGACTTTCAGCTTTCTAAATACAATATATCTGCTCAAAAACGATCCAGAAATTTATCTGAATCAAACAGTGGTCATATTCCAACAAAAAAAAGACAAATGGTATGCAATACTCAGCAACAGTTATTATTGCAGCAACAACAATTGCAACAGCTGCAGCAACAACAATTACATCACCTACAGTTGCAACAGATGGCAACACCTACACCAACTAATCGCCGACTTCGACCATTCACCGTCAGTGAAGAAACTGTGTTACAAAAACAAAATAGTATGGATGAGGAGCGTACAAGAAACGGAAGTGTCAACTTTATTGATGTAAATGGTCTACCTCCGGAATCAGCAGATCCTTACACATATAATTTGTGGGTTCTTGAAAATCCAGTCTTTTATCAGTCAACCGAACAGACAGCTTTACGTGATGGTCGGCCGATAGTACGAATAAATGAATCAGCTGATGTCTTTTCACCACTACCTTCTATGGCGGAAAATAACAGCACGCTGTCTAATAGCACAAAGCTGCAGCTTCCTCAACCTTCAAAGCAGTCTTCCATGCAGAATAAAATCTGGCCGTCTACTACACATCTTTTCATGGAATCTGAAGTACAAACACTTCATTCTCAAACACCTTCCATGGTTAACTTGGAATCATCATACGTTAATTCTATAGATTTGAGCGTCATGCCTGATACTACAAACGTTGGTACACCCATAGATCCAACCTCTTTTCTAGTTGCTTCTACAAACAATCAACCAAATCATTCTGAACAAAATATGACTGCTTTGATGTATTCCAATAATATAGCACCCCGTACAGCAGGTAGTTTTAGTAGCCAACAAAGTAATCAAAGCAGTGATAGTACTAGCCAAAGTAATGGAATGCTATTACCTGTCAGTTCATGGACATCTTCTCCTATGGAACAAATGAAGCAGACGCGTGCGGGTACGCCAGACGCAATGTGGGCAGCCAATGTTTCTTTCTCGTCTCAACAGAACTCTGACTATACATCGATGCAGGTCACACGATTAGATAGAGCAAATATGTTTGATGGTCAGAGTAATCATTGGATTAACTCTGAGAAACTCAGCGATGACCTTAACTGGGAATAACTTACTGTATATACATATATTCTTTTGTATTTTAACGTTGTTCATTATTGTTTATTCTTTTCTCTCTCTCTCTCTCTCTCTCTCTCTCTTATTAATTTATATATTCGTCACAAGTATACATATCTTACATATATCTTTTATTGCATAAATATCATTCACTATAAATAGAAAAATTATACATTTAAAGGAAAATAAATATAAATATTATATAAATAGTAATCATCTTGTCTTTTAAGTATTAAATTGTGCTCATTTAAACATATGTTCAAGAGAATATTTTTTAATGTTCTGTGATGGGTAAATTAAATTTCAAATAGATATTAAACACTCGAGAAACTGAATTTTCTAAATGGTAGCTACGCTAAATATGTATTATATTGTATTATATCACACTAGCATTGACGCATATGATCTCTTTGGGTCTGAATAGTTATCCATCATCAGAAAACCCCACTGTCAAAACAGCTTGGCCACTGGCTATAGTGAGTATTCTACGCCCCTCAGACCTAGCACGAATCGATCTCGCTCAATGTTCTATCTCTGATCAAAATATTCTCAAGTTGGTGTTAGTTACCCCCGCATCACAAAAGCCATTACTATTTACCCACAGTAAGCAGTCTTATTTGTCCGGTGTCGGTGTATTCTTCATACCTTTCTCGAATTGTTTCTAAGAACACTGTGACCATCCATCCTGTAATCCCGGATCTGAATATCCATGTTCTTTTCCGAAGTCTCAAAAACTACTCGGTGGCCATTGGACATAGGCGTATATCAAAATATATTCAGACTATCGTGTAGTTTGTTTCTCAACCTATGGGTAATCCTCTCCTTAAAATTCTTGCACTGTGGGCTACTTTGGCCATACTATCCGGTGTGTCAGTTGGTGATATTGTTGTGCAAGGCAATTGGTTGCCAAAAGACCTCTTCGAGAATTTTTGTCATATTTTGGCTACGCCAACAAATAATTTACCAAGGTCACTCTGGATACACAACAAATATCGCAGAGCTCGGAGTGTAATGTTATGTAGATACGAATTTATGAAGTATTGAAATACATTATAAAAAGGTGCAACAAATAAATGACGATGCGCTGTACTAATATACTAAGCCATAGTAGTAACTCAAGGTTTAATTGGTAAGATTTGAAGCTATTCTTTGAATACAATATTTAACGACTCAATTAACAAAAAAAAAAATGACCAAAGTGTAACGAACTCCAAGCCAAAATCTATCTCGGCTGGCGTGTCATACGTGAAGTTTGTACTCCTTTCGTATTTTTAAGAGATTAATTCGCTCTCAAAACTTATTTGTTTCATATTGGTTTTGATCTCATATACTATTGTTGTTTAATACCATAACTAACTTTCATTCATGCTCTTTTTAAAAAGAAATATAGCTTTATTTTAGATAAAGTTATAATATATTTTAAGGGATACAAATAAACGTTTGTGAATCGTTCAAAATAAATTAGAATATTGCGAACTCAGGTTGTTTTGTTTTGGTACGACTCTTTTCATTTGAGAATCCGAGCCACCTACTCTACAAAAGACAATCTCGATCTGAGCAGTCATGTGGTTTGCATTTTTTAAAGTTTATAAATTCTTCTCTTTCGTTTAATACCCTTTTTAAAAAAGCTGATAATAAATTTTAAAATGAAAATAGGGGCTGCAGCAGACTTAAAGCAGCATCTAGGCAAGTTTCGAATATTTGCATATGAAAACAAGCACCAAAGGCGTGCTTCTCGAGTTAGTCCTAACGATATAGTACAGGAGGAACAGCCCGTACAGCAAACTTTTGATTTACCTTCAAATTCTTTTCAATACTCTGATATTTTTGATCCAAATATCGGTTATTATTTCTTTGATGATAACCTACGACCTGATTTTTTGAGTCTAAGTAATAATAGTTGCTCAGGCTTAGCCAACTTTGCTCCAGCTCCAGAGACAAATATATCAACAAATATTTTGAACACACCACTTGAGGCTATCCTCAACGTTAATTCAACTCAACCTGCGACTGATACTTATATAAATCAAGACATTAGTAATGAAAGTGCATTTTTCGAAGGAGATCTCGCTAAACGCATGGAGCTACTTAACGTTGCTGAAGTAATAGACAATAAGCCTAATATTTCAAACCCAGATGCTACTCCAAAAACATCGCCTTCCAGACCCAATCCTCCTCACCTTCGTGGTAGTGGTGGACCCAGATACGTTCGCGCTAGTGAACTTTTTACACAGTATTTCGATGAATTGGATAAAAATCATGACGGTAAAATCTCATTTGCTGAGCTGCAAGAATGTTTGAAAAACAGAGATGTATCGAACTATACCAACTTTAGCGACGAAACAATAAGAATGCTAATCGAAGCTTTTGATGATGGTAAGTAGACTAAAAATAATAATTCAACTACATAGTTATTTACTTTTCGTTTATATTTATACCAGATAGTGACGAAGCAATAGACATAAAGGAATTTCCCAAATTAGCAGCTTTTCTTGGCAACTGGGGTCGTTGTTTTACTTTCCTCGATAGTGATAAATCAGGCAATATTGATTACGAAGAAATGCATGGTGCTATGGAAGCATTGGGCTTTAATTTGAACTCTACTTTTATGAAAGAGCTTATTCAAAGATATAACCGTAATGGGAATACTTGTATTGATTTCGACAATTTTATTTTGGCGTGTGTGACACTTTGTCGTTTTAAAGAATCTTTTGATTTTATGATGAAAAACTGTGGCTCTGCTAGTTCACATATTTCCTTGGAATCAGTAAGTAAAATACAGAACTCAAAGATAAGATATTCTTTTAATGACAGTTCCTTTTTTTTTTTAGTTCTTGAGACAAACAGTACTTTTACCTAATAGAGGTCAAAATATGTGAATTTTTTAACAATAAAGTCACAACGTTTTCTATATTTAAAATTTGTTCATGTGGAGTTAAGCTGAGTAAAGAAATAAGGGAGACACATAGCTAAATGTCCGCAGTAAAACGATTTGATTGGATCATTTTATGGTTAAACATACATTTTTCTCTTTTTTTTGTTATTATTTTTCTCGTTTTTTTCGTTTTTATTATTATTTTTCTTTTCATTTTCAATATTACCAGCGACATTATAAATGGCATATAATCCTAATCAATACGGAGGCTATGGACATCAAGCTGGTGGTTACCAAGCTGGTGGTTACCAAGCTGGTGGTTACCAACAACAACAACAACAACAGCAACCTGGTGGCTATGGTGGTTATGGTCGACCAGGGCAGCCGCAGGGTGGTTATCCCCCTCAAAATAACTATGGTATGTTTATATTAAACATATAATTGGACATATGTGCTTGTAGCAGTAATTACGTGTATGCACTGACCTTTTAATTCGTTTTTATCGATCATAAAATCAAATAGGTCGCCCCCCAGCCCCTCAAGGATGTCCACCAGGTGCAGATCCTCAGCTGTGGAGCTGGTTCACTGCAGTTGACACAGATCATTCTGGTCAGCTTTCTGTCGATGAACTTCAACGCGCTTTAGTTAACGGCGACTGGAGCCCATTTAATATTGAAACTGTTAGAACAATGGTTAATATGTTTGATAAAGGTAATGTTATTTGCTACTATTACCTGAGCGGATAAATGGAAATATTTATTTATATTTATATATAAAATAGATAATAGTGGTACAATTGATTTTAGCGAATTCGCTGGATTGTGGAAATATATCGAGGACTGGAAGAGATGTTTCCAAAACTTTGATGCAGATAATTCAGGAAATATTGATCATGTCGAGATGGGTAATGCATTGAAAACTTTTGGATATAATCTGTCTGATCAGTTTGTTCGTATATTGGTTCAGAAGTTTGATAAATATGGTGAGATATAAACTGAGTGCATAAAATGAAAGACTTACATGTATTTTGATGATATTTTTTAGGTAAGGGAAACATCACGTTCGATAACTTCGTTCAGGCATGTGTTACAGTGAAGACTCTCACAGATTCTTTCAGACAATTCGATACTGATAATGATGGTTGGATTCAGATTAATTATGAACAGGTACGTTGACAAGAAGTGAAAAATATAACAATACTTCGGATATTCATACAGATTCATTATAATAGTTCTTGGAGTTGGTCATCCGCCAGCGCTAATAAGATTGCATATATTTTTTTTTATATTTTATATTTTATATTTTAAATTCCCACTTGTAAAGTATCTCTTTTTTTACATCCTGTTATTATACATAAAAACTTTCAAATGTCTATGTTATACCTAAAATCATATATTGAAACTGTTATATGTCTTATTTATTAGAATTATTATTTATCTTTATACATTGAATTCTATGCTTCAGCCTTCAACTACTACTGTGAAACAACACTTATAGTTTTATTGAATAAATAAAAATGGCCTCAGGTTTTTTAACAGACTGTCTGGTATTATCATAATTATAAGCCATTAGATTAATTGGTACTCTTATAAGAAAACACTGAATATTATAGTATATGAGAAATATTCTATTTTTATCAGATACTCGACAGTGTTTATTTATTATCATATGATGCAAAATGACAACATTTTTTTTTCATAATGCAAGCCATTGCTTATTTTTCATTTTTGGGCCATTTACTCACTATGTGGTGGTTTTGAGAATTTCATGCTATAAATTGAAAAATATTTAACAAACAAGAAATAATGTAAAATGTTTCTCTGTTTTAGCCTAAAGAAGAGGACCAATCTGAACCGAGTCT
>VCJA01003878.1:9404-26728 GCA_024139275.1 Backusella macrospora
AATTGCAACAGCAACATCAATCAAAAGGTAATGGATTAAAGAAGAGCTATTTCTTTTGTTTATTTTCTTCGATTTTCTTTGTTTCTAAAATACCTAAACCTCATAAAATAGACAAACCAAAAAATAAATATCAACAGTATGACACGGCCATTATGGATCAACGTAAGAATAGACCCAAGCTTAAACTCGAAGACTTTCATTTATTGCGTACATTGGGTACTGGATCGTTTGGTAGAGTTCATTTGTCCCAGTCGCGACATAATGGTCGCTATTATGCTATCAAGGTTTTGAAGAAGACTGAGGTGGTTAGATTAAAACAAGTTGAACACACTAATAATGAAAAGAATATACTCGAATCTGTGGCGAATCCATTCCTTGTCAATCTGTGGGGTACTTTCCAAGACGATGCCAACCTCTATATGGTCATGGATTATGTGCCAGGTGGTGAACTCTTTAGTGTATTAAGAAAGAGCAAAGTAAGTGATTATTGGCGAGCATAAAAAAAAAAGATGTAAAAAAATTAAAAGCTGTAATGCGATCGTCATTATATTTTTTTGTGAAACACGTCAATGTTTTAGCGTTTTCCAGATCATGTTGCAAAGTTTTATGCAGCAGAAGTAACATTGGCTTTGGAATATCTCCATAAAAAAGATATCATCTATCGCGACTTAAAACCAGAAAATCTTTTGTTAGATTCTAATGGTCACATTAAAATTACCGATTTTGGATTTGCTAAAGATGTGCCAGATATTACGTGGACTTTGTGTGGTACACCAGACTATTTAGGTAGGACAAAACCAAAAATAATAATTGTTGTTGAAATAAGTAAAAATTGCTGAATATAAATAAATTTATAAATTAATGAATATATAAATAGCGCCTGAAGTTATTCAATCAAAAGGTTATGGTAAAGCAGTCGATTGGTGGAGTCTGGGTATTCTTATTTTTGAGATGCTGGCAGGTTATCCGCCGTTTTATGATGACGATCATTTAAAGCTGTATGAGAAGATTCTTCAAGGTAATATCAAATGGCCATCCTACTTTGACTCCCAGGCACAGAACTTGTTAAAGTCACTCTTAACAAAAGATCTTTCTCGTCGTTATGGTAATCTTAAAAATGGTGCAGCCGATATCAAGAATCACCTTTGGTTCCAAGGTGTCGACTTTGATCGTGTATCTGCTCGTCAAATAAGAGCACCTTATATTCCAAATATTCGTGGTGATGGAGATGCCAGCCATTTTGATAGATATCCTGAAACAAATGAGCAATATGGCGTTCCTTGTAACGATCCATATAGAGATAAGTTTCTTGATTTTTAAAATAAACAAGGAAACAAGAAGAAAAAAAGAAGAAAGTGTATTTCGTTGTTATTTGCTATTAGTATATATAATCATAATAAAACTAATCTTATTGTTATATATGACGAAACTATGTAGCACAGACAATTTTCTTAGATCGTTACAGTTCTTAGGGACTGAAAAAAAATTCCAAAAAGGTTATTCCTGGCGATCCATTCAATTGTTACTAGCATTATTATTAAATTCAATAAGTTTCTCCCTCGCTGAATTGAGCGTAACAATTAACAGAAAAAGAGTTGGACACAGTACCAATTTAGGTATCTTTAAAAGAGTATAAAACATTAGCCTCGTGTATATGTTTTCTTTTCTTCCTATTACCCACTCTCCTTTTTCTCCCTCTTACTTTCTCTCTCTGTGTTTACTTAATTAAGTATTTTTCCTTCTTCTTCTATTCAATTTCTATTCTGTATTATAATATTATCATCCATTCCCTTCTAACATCAAGATATAATGAAAACCAGTGCTATTCAAACCAACAATAAAAGAGATTGGCAAAAAAAGGGCTGGTCCCGTTATATAGTTTATATATTTGGTCTCCTACTAGTGATTCATCTAATTCATTCATTGACATCAGATTGGTTCTTCTTGAATCAGAGCAGTCGTCTCAAAAGACATAAACTTTTACCCTGGTACACAAAGGAACATGCCATGGTACCTATTTCAAGCAAGTATACCACAGTTCACCTTTCAGATTCTGAAAGACAAAAACTACACAATAAAATGGTAAAAGACGCAGCAAAGGCCATTGAACAGGTATTCCCAAAAAATACGTTTCAGTCGACAATTCCAGGCTCTGGTTTTATGTCAAATGTGACCGCATTTAGAGAAAAGGTGGATTGTTGGACTCGTGGCCAGTGGGTCCAAAAAATAGACAACTTGAGTCCATTACCTCATTTTCAAGATCCACAATATGGTATATGCGACCGCAAATTTAGAAAACAGCAACTAGAACAAAACAATTTGGAAGATAATAATAAAGAATGGCGTCCTGCATTACACTACCAATGGCAACCTGAATGTCCAATGACAGAACATTTAGATTCGTTTCAGTGGTGCCAAGTTATAAACGGTAGAAACATGCTTGTGGTGGGCGATTTAGTTCAATATCAGCTACATGACTTATTTTTAGACTCATTAAGAGATGGTCCTGCTATCTGTTTTGGCGAACTAAACTGTAAAGGTAATAGAGCAAAAAAATAATAGTAATTAAATAAAAATAGTGCTAAAAACTTAAAAAACATTGTAGATCACTCTATTTGCTCAGATCCTTCACCTTTTGCTCGACTTCGGTATGTTCGTAACGATATTCTTTCATTACGTCGTCTTATGGACATGAAAAAGGGACATCCTCGAGGGGATGTGATCGAATGGCCGTTTGCAATTGGTAGCATTTTAAAAAACTATCCTATACTTATACTTAATCGAGCTCCTGTGCTTGAAACCGACAATCAATTCATTCACAGCTTGGTCGACACAATAAAATTTATTCGCGTAAATCATCCAAACACCTTGATCATCTATAAATCAACCTCAATAGGACATCCATACTGTGATGATGCAACAGGTCCACTCGATCGTCATCTAACTGACGCAGAGAAGAGACAGCTTCCGTTTGGCTGGAGTGAGCTGAGTCGAAGGAATGCAATGGCCAGAGCTATTGTGGAAGGCGCTGGCGGCGTTTTTGTTGATTTGGCTGCGTTGGCAGATCTTAGACCCGATGGTCATGTCGGCGGCCAGGACTGTTTAAGGTATTGCCTTCCTGGTCCATTAGATGACTGGGCTCGGATTTTATACCATGTTTTCCTGGCGTTGGAAGGACATGTACCCCTTTAAAAAAAAAAGAAAAAAAGGCATATAAACACACGTTTCTAGATCTTAAATGTGATGATTTAAAAAGCCAAAAGAAAAAGTTTAAATAAAAGATTATACGTATATAGGTTTATTTTACTGTCTTTTGTTTTATCTTTGATACACGGGATAGGAACTTCCCTTTTTTAGTATTAATATATATATGAAGCAATTTCTTTTTTGAAATACCTTTCAAAACACTCTAGGAAATGTGGCAAGATTGTGGCAGGTTTTTTGCGGGCTTTGAGACTATGGACCAATAAACCTTCTCAATCTTGAAAAAACCTGCCGGAATCCTGCCGCATTTCCTATAGTGTAACTTGGAAGACAGAAGCTCCTCTGTGATGATTATTTATGAAAGAAAAGGGGAAAAAAAAGGAAGGGAAAGTCAAATAATGATTTTATATCTTTTTATTCGTTTTCATAAAATAATATTTTAGTATATTTAACATTGTTTCTGCCATAGTGCCATCCACTTCGTAGTCTAGTTTCTTTAATGTTGCACTACTCAATACCAATGCTCGACATCCTCATATTTTTTACAAAAAAATATATATAATAGTTCTTTACTGAAAAAAAAAGGATAAAGTATTAATAGTGAACTACGTCTCCATGAGCATCTATAGCTGCTTAGCATTGAGCCAGTACACTCTTCAACAACTTCTCAGCAAATTTAATCGACGTCATTCCCCATTCTTCATTGAGGAATACTTTGAGATCTTCGATCTCATGGATATCTGATCTACGTTTTCTTAATATACGGATCAACTCAACTATTTCTTAAATAAAAATAGTTGATTTAAGCAGGGAACATTTTTGGAGGAAAGTCAATTGACTAAATATAGGATTGACTAAATCGAGGTTGACTATATCCAGGTATGATCGGCTCTTTAAAAAACATACGCAGTTAATAAAGTTTTTACTTAAATACAAAAAAAAATTCAGGTTGAAATAATTGAGTTTTAAAAAATATTTTAGTGACAGAAACAATTGTACAAATCATTAGTATAATATAACTATAATTGCTTATTCAGTATTACCCTTATGTTGTTTCAGTAACGTTGATTTTTAGTTAATAATTGAGTTAAAATATAAAAGTACTAAAAACTGAAGAACAAAACGACCCACATAAATAATTCATTCTTATATAGGAATAAAATTGGCTTTATGAACTTGGACGTGCCATACAAATAAACCTAAAAATATACCGTCACACATCAAGGTATATATCAAAAACAATTTGTACCACCAAGCCGGATAATAATGGAGATTTTATAAAAATAAATGTTTAAAAATAAACTTTCTACAGCATGATCGAGGCTACATTAACTACTGTCCTTTTTATATGATTAATAAATATTTACATACAACAAATCTGAATATCAAGTATTACTCTTTCTCTCTATCTATATTTTTATACATATAGTCATTCCGCGCTAATTGAGACGCTCCTAAAAAAAAATGGGACAGCCAACGAAAATAAAATGGGGTGTTCCCAAATTAAGTGAGGTCATATCCCATTTTATTTTCGTCGACTGTCCCGTTGTTTTTCTCACCTCGGTTGTCGGAATATTAGCTACCTACCGAGAATTTTATATATTAGAACTTGTCTATAACTATCTATATTTCCAGTATTCCCATAGTTTTGGCTCTATTCGAAGTTTGCACATAAGTTTAGTCCAGGTGTTAGACACCAATGTTGAAGTATGTGAAAGCCCAGTAGCTTAAAAATACATTTTTCTCCTTTATTGGCAAAAGTTTAAGAGATGTTGGCCAGGGCATCTTAGGTGACCACTACAAAGAGAGCGGATATCTTTATTTTCACTATCATTTTTACTTCTTTATTTTATATATGTATATACCTTCTTCGTTATTTGTATGGCTTTGCTTGTTGTTTTATATATACTTACTATTGATTTATTTTCTATAGTCTCCAATATATATACTGAGTTTTTTTTTAAAAAAAACTTACTCTTGGAACATTGATGAGTATATGGTATTATTGTTCACATACGAATAAGCAATATATAGTTTTTTCATATTATGTGTTCTTAAACTAAGCTTGTTTCAAAATGTTGAATGGACTCTGCATATATCGTAGCATGGTGTTAATATTATATTATAAAATTATAAATGAAAGTATATTAATCTAAACCGTGTATTAACTAGGAGAACTTTTCCTAAAATTTCTTTTGGGGCTGCAAGATAGCCTTCCACATATAATGAGGAAGTCGATTTTTCTTCAACCAACATTAAAATATTCAAATCAACGCTACGAGAAATATATATTCTTTCACGCCAAACCTTTTGAAGTTGATCATAGTTTATCATGAGATATATTCCCTTTATACAAAAGTGTAAATGACTCATCTTTAATTAGAATAAAATGAATCCCCTTGGCGCAGAAGTGCAAATTATTAATCCTTTATCAAAATAAGATTGATTCCCTTGATGCAAAAGTGTAAATTATTCATCTCTAATCAAAATAAGATGAATTCCTTTGGTGCAAAAATTTAAATTATTCGCTCTTGATCATAATACGATAGACCCCCTTGGTGCAAAAGTGCGCACTATTCATCTTAAATCTAATGAGATGGAATCCCTTACTATAAAAATTGAATTACTTTATATGGTATGTTTGTCACTTTATATGTTTATATATATTGCTTTGACCCCTCATAATGAATAAAAATCAAATAAGACTGATGTTAAAAGAAGTCCTTCTGAAGATGGTGATATTATCACACCTCGAATATTGGACTTTTGTAATAATATTACAGCATCATATTTACAAGGATTGGCTCGGCACTCAAAATTTTTTTTCAGTGTTGCCTCAATGAAAAGGAAAAACTACAAGTAAATAAAAACTCACATAAAAAGACTCTTGTCTTGATTAGTGTATTTCCTATATCCACTAGACGAATATTCAACTTTGGTTTCCTGTTTTTCTTTGATTACCTAGATTCGATGTTCTAATACTCTATCATCGGATTCGACATCGAGATTGATTAGCTGTGCTTCCTTATGTTTTTTAAAATCTGTGAGATTTACTAACCTAAATTCATCTAATTCTTCTTCCCATTCCATCACCACGCTTCTATCTTCATCCAACAAGAGATCTTCTCCAATGTGATAAAAAAAACTTCTACGATTTTTTTTCTACTATAGTGTTTAATAAAGTAATATGGAGTTGGAAAAGAAAAAATCCAGTCAATAAATGTCCACAAAATTGGAAATCCCCCCCGTAAATTATTCATCGTAACCGCTTCATGTTTTTTTTACTAGTTTTTTGGGGAAAGTTTCTTTCGATGATAAAACTAATAGCACCTGTACAAGTATCTTCATCTAAAACGATCGGTGTCGTCATATATTTTTATTATTGTTATTAGTATTTTTTTTTATAAAGAGAGAAGATAGTGCAATAATATTATTTACTTGAAGGATATGTTTTTTATCAAATGAGGGCAGATACTTTTGTAGTTCTTGTTAATTTTTGAATCATACAATTCATTATACGATTTGAATTTATTTAGGCTTATCAAGGCATTCTTTATTATTTAAAACATTTTTATTTATTATAAAAGAAATGATTTAGAAGAAAGAGAGAGGGTATACTAGCATTCGGTTACAGTATATGATTATATAATGCCTAACAAGGACCACTACGGGAAGGTATGCTAGTCATCGGTCCTCAACCATCACTTATTAGTGTCTGCGATGCTCTACAATTAGCAGATTCAACCAAGATGAAAATAGCAATCAAACAACTAATACATAACCCTAACTAGGTTAGTCTACATACTAGCCCTCAACTATTACCAGAAGAAAGCACCCAAGACGCGCGATCAACAGAGCCGTTCTATACCTTGATTGTCCCATGATGCTATTCAGATTTCTACACAGATCCTCATAGGATATAGGCCACACAAGCCATATACTCACCTGGGGACTCGCGATTTTCATCCTATACACTAGCAATGTAAAAAAAAACTCTCTTTCACATGTGTGTAGTACAAAAAACAGCTTTTATGCGCTCTATAATGATGGCATGGTTTCTATGTAGTATGCATAAATGATATAGGGTTGCTATCACTACCAGTACCATAATAACTATTCACTACGAGTTGTATCAAAAGTAATGTGTATATATTTATTTTAACTACTGGCTAAATATAAGCAAAGAAATGCATTCTCTTCATAGCTTAAAAAAGAGTCTGTATGAGTTTTTATATAGAAAGCTGTTTTTTTTTTCATTTTGTTTACATATAAAAAAAACCCCCCACACGATTTATTTTTTTTGAAATAGAACATATACTGCCACTATGTTTTAAATGCTTTGTATAATAAATTAAGAAATATATAAAAAGTAGTAGTAAGAAGCACCCTTTTTTTTTGCGAATGATATATAACAAGTAAACGCTTATTATGAGATACATAGTAGTTATTATAATTGATATATATATATATATATTTTAAAAAAAATACAGGCTACTCTTCAATCTTGGACTAAATCTACTTTTTGGTTGCATTGAAACTCTGCGATTACCATATTGCTTATACTCCCTTTTCACTTTATCCAGTAAACCTATTTGATTTACTATCATATAAATATCTTCAGCTTGTAATCACAAGCAAAAACTGCATCTAATTATTGTCTTGTCCCTATTATAATATCTTGTCTTGTCTTGTCTTGTCTTGTCTTGCCTAAAACACCTGACACACTTCTGCCTTGTTCTTGTTCAAAGTTTATAGATAATTCTATATCTGTATCCTTATAGCAACAAACACTGAAATTACTTCTGTCAATACTGAATAAAATATAGCTGAAGCTTAGACTAGTGTTTTCTTTCTCTCTCTCTTTTTTTTTATCTATTTTTCGTGTACCTATCTTCTTCAACTCTTTGGTATAGACTTCTTAGTAGTAGTAGTAGTAGTAAATGCTTTGCTCTTCTTTATTTCAAAATAGAAAAAAATAGATGCATCACCAGTTTAATATTTCACATTTGATGTCAACAATTACGCTAGTATTATAAAATAATGGCTACGTTTAAAGTCTTCAGTACTATGTCTTATAAATCAGTAGATAAAGAATATAGTGACAGTTTTGATTGATTGTTAAAAAAAATAGACCTTTAAAAAATAATAAAATGCAATTTAGTGTCATGTATCCGTACCGTATCGCACAGGCGCCGGAGTATATTGAATTCACAGAGTGTTATCCAGCTCAAACATTTTAAGAGAAGGATATGAAAACAAAGTGGTATTGTAGTGTCGGTTTTTGTTGTGTTTGATAAGAAAGTAATAGAAAGAACCTTATTATAAAGTTCTAGATTTGTAGTGAGCACCACCGAAAGTGAATAAGATCCGGGACTTATAGTAAAAGATATAATAAAAAAAGATATATAAAATAAAAGAATACAATGACTTAGAATATAGTCAAGGGATCAGCACACGTTTATAAGATAATAAAAATAAATAGGAGGACTAATAATAAACTCTCTAAAGTAAAAGAATAACGATAAATTTTATGTGTAAAATAAATGAGGTATTTGGTTGATACCCTTTATTGAGATTTTAATACAAGAGTATTTATACAATTTAAGGAGTAATACAAAATATAGAAGAGCATAAATAATTCCGTAATAACGGAATATGATGGGTAAAAGATCTCTCTTATTAATAATAAAATATAGCTAAAGAAAATAGAAAATGATAACATAAAGTTAAATATAGAAACAAAATGTGCAAAGCACCTGAAGAAAAAGAAAAACCATAAGATGTAAAGAACATCTAACTAAAATAAAAGTAAAAATAATTTGTAATGTTATCCGGAAAAGTTATAACGCCAATCTAATTATTAGATGAGTAATATTGTAATATTATCTCACGGAGGCATCAATAGATAGAGAATGTGAGATCTTGATAATAATAACAGAATAATATAGAGTGTGATTATAGCAGAACTGATTTATGCTAGAATGTCAAGTTGAATATTAGAAGTCAGACGCATTGTGATTTAAGAATTTAAAATATTATTAATTTATTTGTAAAAAGTTCAAATTCATGTTGCAAATCAATCCACAACAGTATCAATAATTTTTATGTGAATTAGAGTTGAAAATAAGTATATAGCTTCTGGCTATTTTCATAGTACGACACATCTACGGTAGATAAAATGAGGTGCCTCGGTATTTCTGATCTTACCGGAGAGTTCTTAATTTTTTAAATGAGACTTTTTAAAGGGGTCACTATATCACCTAAAACTCATCTACCTAAAGAAAAGGTAGTATAAATGAGATACTAATTCAATATAGAAAAGGTTTTAATTAAGTTAAAATATTTTAAGGTCTGAACAATATTATCCCATACAAAATAGTGGATAGAAAACTGCATCTTGGTTATTGCATACAAGTTTTTTTTTTTAATTTTCATGAGCGTTCTCTCCACGTTGTGATTTATGCAGTTGGTCACACTGCATAGTCTTGTCTTGATCGTGTATTTCAAATTTCTGGTCTTTGACACGTGTTGTATTGCCATTACTTTGGTTACTTTGATGTCCTAGTTGATCATAATTCTGACAATTTATTTACCCAAATATACTCATGGTCTTGAGGTACATATTTTTAAGCTTTTGTCTTCCTCTTAAATTTTTGCAATTGTATCTAACTTCTACTTTTTTTGGTATTATTAAATCTGACCAATTAAACACAAAGTCACATGTAATATAAATACTACCTGTATCTCCTTCAGAAGGGTTTGTAGTATTCGACAATAGGGCGTTATCTCAGGCTAGTCGTTAAAACATGCATTATATGATGCTATCACCATTGATTATACTATAGAATTTGGATCATAATTGACAGAACTGATCCATCTTTTCTTATAAATCCTGATTCAAATTTGAATCGTATCCGGAAGGTTGGTTCTCTAACAAAACACTGCGCATATCATTGGCTCAAATCCAAAACAGTGATCTATTTTCATTTTGTGACCTAAATAAATCGTAATAAGACTACACATTCTACTTTTATTTTATTTTATTATACAATATTGCTGGTAGATATTGTCGGTCAATTATGAATAATAGGAGGGAGAAATGCTGCTAGGTTTAATTTATATCGTTTAACCATACTTTAATTAACGTACGCAAATAGTGTTTTGGTTCTCGTAACATTTCAGTTGCTTTGTAGTTAAAATTAGTAGATATTTATTTAATGAAAGACTTATAATGGAGTTTGTTTAAAGTAATTTGTAATTTGATATTGGAATGAAGTCAAAAGCCATAAATATCACTAAAACGAACGTCGTTACATACTTCACTAATTCTATAAGATAATATCTCTTATTTCACCAAGTAATGGTGTTTCATTTTCCCTTTCAGTAGGGTCCAAAACTATTCGATAGGATTTAGCTCAGGCGAGTAAGAGGGTAGATATATTACTCTTGATTTTACAGTTTTAACCACAGTACGAGTTCCAGCTGGTGATATAGCCAGTTACTTTTCATATTTATATGAAACCCGACTTCATCGATAAACACACAATTTATTGTATAGTCCAGATCTTTATCCTTCCAGTTCATAAATCAGTGATATCTTGTCTTCAGATTATCAGCAGAGTTCCAAACTTCGGCTTCAAAATAGGGCTTTTGACAGTAACCTGCATAATATTCCTCAAACGATGATTAACCTGCGATTTTAATATAGAAAAGTCCTGGAATTGTTTAGTCAATTTTTTTATAGTCTCATCAGCGAACAGCCGAGAATCATCATTTATCAAACTTTTAATGTAGTACTCATGTTTCACAGTGAAAGTGCTCTTTGAACCACTATTATTCCTTTGATTTTTTAGGACACCTCTCCCGTCTTTTTGTATGTTTTCCACCATCTTTCAGCAGTTCTTTGGCAATCCAGTGATGTTTCCTTTCTCTTCAGGATTTTCAATCATTTTATCAATCATTTTATCAATCAAGCCCTCCATCTTTTTGTTTGTATGAGTGTTGTAAACTACAGCTTTGGCAGACTTATTGTCTAAAGTTTTTGTTTCTTTAGTCTTTTCACTACAATATCCAGCTAGCTCATTAGTCAAATAACACTTGTGGTTAGTTATTGTTTCAAGTACAGTGTTTGGGTTTGTAATTTATGTTAAAGCACCTTCAATGGGATCATAAACTCATTCGCCATATATATCGAAAAAATTAACCGTTCTAACTTCGAGATTAGAAGCAATTATCATTGTAGAGATCTCAAAAGTTTGAAAAAAGAAAAAGAAAAAAGAAACGTCAATTTGCTTTTGCATTAATCGATAACCGCCAATTATATATTTTTGTAATTGACAATATCCTCCAGCAGGACTGTATAAAAAAATCTAAACTAATTTTATTTTTGTAAATAAACAAACTTTTCTTTCAAGTAATTAAAAATTATAAGGTTGATGATGGTGATTAAAAAAGGAAAAAGGAAAAAAGAACGAAAAAAAGATATAAGACTAAAGCTCAGCACTTATCAATTTTAAATCTTCTTTGATTTAGCGTGGCCATTGGCTTGATCGACCTTTTGCTTGAGGTGAGCAGCCTGCTTTCTCTTTTGGTAGGTGATACGATAGAAATTAATAAACAAGAAAAGGTAGGAACTCAAAAGGCCACATCCAAACAAGGCAGAGGTCTCAGTACCAGAGCAGCTACCCACGTTGGGTAAATGAGGCCAATAGGTATATGCAAAGTAAGTATAAGTACAGAAGTAAATAACAAAAAGATCAATGATGAACTGGGTAATCTGGAGGGTAGTTAAATATTTCTTCCACCAAATTTTGGCACCAGCTGCAGTACGGAAGTAGTAGTAGTACATCAATACATGAACAGTCAAGTTAAGGACAATGGGAA
Source organism: Backusella macrospora (assembly GCA_024139275.1). Classification (NCBI taxonomy): domain Eukaryota; kingdom Fungi; phylum Mucoromycota; class Mucoromycetes; order Mucorales; family Backusellaceae; genus Backusella; species Backusella macrospora. The sequence goes on from VCJA01003878.1 coordinate 21,492, forward strand.
CCCAAGACTATATATATGCTTTCGTAATTAGTACTTTTCTTTCTTTCTTTCGTTTTACTTTTCCAAACCAATTAATATACACTTACAACAGAGGTTTGACCATTAAGTTGAGTGTAGCAAAGAACCATGGTCATAGAGTGATGGAAGTAGTGGAGGAATTCTACGGAAACGAAAAATAAAAAATTATAAATAAACTATTTTCTTATTGTTTTTACGTTCACACTCCCGGGACTTTAACAGTATCTCATCTTCTTCTTTTTTTTATGCTCTCCAGATGCCCACGCTAAAATTATTATTATTCTTTACATACCCAACTTCTTCTTTTTCATGACCAAAAAGACAGTATCAATCAATTCCCAATACTTGACAAGGTAGTTAAGATAGTAGAGTAACTCAAGAGGTTGAGTCCAGGTAGCCTGATCACAAATAGCTGCCAAAAATCCCTTGTGGTAAAGAACTGGTAAAATTTGTTCAACCATCAAAACCAACAGAATTCCAGAAACAGCAGTTAATAAAACGTTGTGAATCATAAAGGGAATTTGAAGCTTAAAAGCGGGGGAGTTTTTTAATAAAAACTGACCACCGAAGATGACGATGAAATAGGTGATGCAAGAGATGGTGACTATACATTGGCAACAAGATGATGATGATGATGATGATGATGATGATAATGATGATGTTGACAACAATAAGCAGCTATTCTTTTTTTATGCTACATTTCCTATTTGTTTTGTGTATTTACCTTCATTGACTGTAGAGAGAGGTGTGACGGAAGGTTCATATTTAAACTGGGAAGCAGGAAAACCGACAACAGTTTCGAAAGCCTTTTCAAAAATAGGATAAAGGGGTATACCAAAGGGCGTCTCAGGTGTAAAGTTAAGATTCTTTACTACTTCCATTTTTATTTATTTTTCTATAGAATTATATAAAGAAAGAAAGAAGAAGAAAGGAAAAAAGGGGAAAGTGTCAAAAAACTGGACTTCTTGTAACTGTCTTTATATATTTTTTTTTTAATTTTTTTTTTCTTACTTGGTAAAAAAAGGGGAGTGCAAGTGATTGATAGAGTGTATCAATTGAAAACCAGCCATGGTAGGACATAAAAGATGTTTGAATGTTGGTCATTTGTAATGCTCTCCTCTGTCTTTTACTCCGTTCAAAAATAAATAATAAACAAATAAGAAATATGCTGAAAGTCGATCTTTTTGTTCCTTTTTGTCTGTAGCCTTAAAAAACAGCAACTACTGCAACGATAATAATAATAATAATAATAAATTTATTTACAACCACTATTATTTCCTCTATGAAATTAAGCCAGCTGGAAGGTATCTTGGAGAAACATACAACTTGCTCTTTTTTGACACGTGATTGTGTTATTACTATTACTATCACCATCACTATTACTATAGTTATTACCATTGTTTACCCTTTTCAACTATATTTTACTATATCATTTTGATTGAACTATATAAATAGAACACATGTAATAATAATGAGAATCATTCAAAAAAGCCTTTATAATAAGAATAAAATTTAAAACGAATAGTAAAGCTGATGAAAAATATCGAAAGAATATTTTCTCTCAATAAATTAAAAACATGAAAAGGAAAAACTGTTTAGTTGTTTTTGTATTCCGATTCAACACCCACAGTAACACAACAACTTGTTAAAAGCAAGAAAAAAGTTCAATCGCGTGCGTCTTGTTATAGCTTGGACCCATATTCCATTTGCTCCTTTTGGGTGTTTATGGACCGAACACAAGATTATTAAGAATCATTCATTGATTGATATTATTGATTGATATCGGTGGTGTTGATGATATTGATGATATTGGTTATATTGATGGTGTTGATGGCATTGATAAAAGTGGCTGTATAGACTGAACCCGTTTATAATTTATATTTAAATAAGTAACTATTACTATATTCCGCCTTGTTTGTTTTTCTGTACTTTTTTTTTGGACGGACGCCGTAATCTCACATGAAAACTGAAAAAGTTACACAACCACAACACAATTTACTTTAAATATTCTCTTCTACCTGAAAAGTTAGTCTTCATATATATACATTACACGGTATAACTTTATTTCTATATGCATAATTGACATTGCTTGATGGATTAAAGAAAAGAAATAAAAAGACTACGTAATTTATATTTTTATTCCATCCATTTTAAACTTTATTTCTAATAACCTTTACAGGTTCATTTTACAACTTTTATTTATTAAAAACTGGCGCATAGAAAAATGTAAAAAGAACCTCCGGTAGTTAAGTTACTCAACAGGTACATGATGGATGCATGGAATAGAATACATAACGATTAATTTTCTTATTATAGCAGCCTTTGTATATATTAAACAATTAAAATAATATATATCATTCTTCTTATAGGTGCAAACCTACCATTGCTCTCTTATAGTGAATTCAATGTGTATTATAAATAAAGCTTTCACTATTCATCAAGCTGCAGTTATTAGTTTTGTCAGTCTATATTTAAAATGACCCGTGATATTTTTGAAAATATGTACTAAATCAAAAAAGAACAATTTCGTCATTGTAAACAGCAGCGATGGACTTCAGGTTATATTAAACAGTATAAGGACAATATCTTTGGTACTACTCCTTTATTTTATTTTGACTTTTAGTTATTTTTTTAGAGTTCAACGGTTACCTTATGCTTTTTTGATTTAAACTATAAGACTTATGTTATAATTATTCTCTATCCTTTAAAGTTACTGTATGTATAATAGATACTATACTGATAGTGGATTTACTGTTTTATTTAAAAACATGACTTTTCTTTTCTTTTCTTTTCTTTTTTTTAGAAGAATAAAGAGAGAAAAAAGAAAGAATTCTTTTATATCAATAAGACTAGAGAGAAGTCACATATAACCGCATAAAAAAAACTTTAATCACTGTATTTTCAAATTAATGAGAAAAGCTGTAGGACAATATAATTGGACAAGAGGGGTGATACTCCTAAACGAAAAAAAATAAGTACTTTAGCATGCTCTTATGGATCCACAACACAAAGTTTAATAGTCATATTTAAATGCAACCATCCACTTGAGTTAAACATGTTTATTGTTAGATATAAAAATGGCTCATAGATTTAAAAACATAAAAGTAACAAATGCATGGTTCAAAACTAATCACAAACGTCACTGCTTAAGAGCTTGGCTTGTAAATGTCTATACATGATTATAAGAATCTCTTTAAAAATTTTCGACTACTAGTATTGTATATCACTGTGTCATACTTATTAATCTTTCTTTTTCTTTTATATATTTTTTTCTTACTAAGAGTTATTGCTATGTTTTGATAATGCTATAATGTTACAAAGTAAAATAATTTAAGCTAAAGTTATATCTAGATAAGCTTGTTAAAATTTCAATATAAAGATTATTTAAAGTACATGCGACATGTAAAATACCTTGTGCCGAACTACGAATTGCTAGACATTCAATAGCATGAGTGTATTTTACTTTTTGCTAATATGCGAATGATAAAGTGTTCGTTAAAGGAGCTTGATATTTTTTTAAGCTTAACTGCGAATTGCTAAGACATTCGCATATCAACAAAAAACAAAAAATAAAGCATCTTGTTTTGTAACAATAATATATTAATTTACTCTCAATAGTTTGAATTTTTTTCTCCATTTTTTTAAATAAACAGCACTACACATCACATAATAGTAATACGATATCTATGTGGAGAGTAATAAACATGTTATCTGCAGTCATTATTGATTTTATTTTATGCTTTATATTTATTTTTGTTTGTGACAATGAAATCCCTCTTGCTCTTTTTAGCTATAATTTTTTGATAGTAGTTTTGATTCATTTTTAAAATTGTGGTGTTATCGAGAATAGTTACAGTTAGGAAAATTTTATTAAGCCACAGGGTAGTTAAAATGCTTATATAACAACGGCCTTAAATCCTTGTATATTTTCGAAACATCTTCCGTAAAGAGCACTATAAGTCCGTAAGATCTCTTAGAGTGTTAAACTTAACTCAAAATATCAGTAATAATAGTAATAACAAAACTTATTAAAATACTAATATAAGTATTTATTAATTATAAACAAATATTTACAATATCTATTAGTATAATGTTTAAGCTTTAGCTTATTGCTTTATACCAAAAAGTATGCGATTTATTTTTATGAATAATTTATTTATAATGACACGTTTATAATATATATAATTTAAGAGCAATTTTAAATGGAAATGTTTTTAGTATTTTTTTTCGATATAACTGTATTACATCAAGGGCCAAGGTGTTTGTTGCCTATGGTTCTTTTTATTAGAAGAGATCATTACATTATCTTATAAGAACACTACCTTTACCTAATATTAAAATTATTTATTAGCAGTATTGCTGCTTCCTTCACCAAAAACTGAAACAAGAAGCGCCTGTCCTTTTAGATAATCCATAAAAAGCGTCATTAGCGATATAACCTCTTTTAGCATCACAAAAAGGACATCTACACGATTTGAGGCTATGCCCTTGATTTTTTTTTGAAAATAATCCCATAGTCAATAAACAAAAGAATAGACTCCCTCTTTTTTTTTTTAAGAAAAACAAAGTATCCTTTTATACCTTACTGTTGCTTATTAGCAACTTTTTTTTTTAAAAAAAATAAACATAAAAATAAATACCGATATCTCGCGAAATTGTTGTTAGTAGCTTAGAGCAGTTCAATACAAGAAAAGAGAAAATACTTTCTAAAAAATAACCAGCAATTAACCAGATTTGTCTAGGATATAATTTAACAATTTAAATAGACATTATAGAATTAGTGTGTATTCTTATTTTAGTATAGAATATCTTGGTCGAGCTATTCCATTCCGCAAAATACTGTAAAAATGTATTTTAATTTAGAGGCAGTAAAATAATAATACTCCACAAATACAATAGCATTATCGACAAAAAATATCGACAAAAAAAGTCAACAGGAAGTGTAAAAAAAAAACTAAGATAAAGAGATGTCTATTGCATTATGGTAATTTTCCTTTTACCTCAAATACTACACCTATTACGATATCTTCAGATTTAGACATAAATATAAGCAATTTTAGCAGCGTATAACCATCATATTTTTTACACATCTCTAAATAATTTACTGAAAATTTTGTTAAAGGTTTATCTGCAACCTGCAAAACATCAACGACATCGTATTTACTCGTTTTGGGGGATGGAAGATTTTAATGGTTTTTTTTTTTTTTTTTAAGAAATAA
>VCJA01003880.1:2494-14854 GCA_024139275.1 Backusella macrospora
GCACTAAAGCTGAATTCGGTGTTTCTTCATCTAATCGAGGACGAGGAGGTAGATTTCTTGGATCTACTCGTGCCAACAAATCTTTACAACGATTCGGTCTACCTTCAGCAAACACTAGCGATCCAACAAATATTGATCAGCGTTTTGAAGATGCACGACGTCTTGACGATATTGAAGCTCGTTTTGGATTTGAAAGATATCAAGAAGGACCAGAAAGACTTGGATGGCTATTAAATATGCATGCAGTAAGTTGAATGAAGAAAGGAAGAAGAGAAGAAGAGATATCATAAATGAAATAACCATTGTTTGTGTAAAGACAACTGTTGAAGACTCGGACTGGGTTGGAGGAAAGGCAGGAGTAAACTTTTATTTTATAAACGATAATGGAGAGACTTTCAAGACGCAAATAATTTATAGCCCTTATTTTTATGTTGGATGCAAAGTAAATACTTGAATATTACAAAAGTAAAGATAATTATAATATCAACAAAAATAGTAATAACATTAATGATAGCCTGGGACAGAAGGCGAAGTAGAAGACTATTTATCAAGGCAATTCGAAACCGTTATAGAGAAAATGAGTCGCGTAAAGAAAGAGGATCTGAAAAAGGTATTATAATAGTACTTTTAATGTGTTATTTAATAAAGCTAGAAGTTAATTAGTTCGATTATTATGTTTTTATGTTTTATAGCCAAATCATTTGATTGGAAAGAAGGAAGTATACATCCAGCTTAGTTTTAGAAATGTACAGGATTTATTGGCAGTAAGAAAGGTGATTATGCCTATTGCACAAAAAAACATGAAAAAGACAAACACTGTCGACGCTTATGCAGAACATTGGAGGTGAGTTATACCCTAATGTAATTGATTGTTTACATGCTTATACATATATTTATTTATTTTATCTTTATTTATCTCTATTTAGATCAGCAAATAATGTACATTATGAAAAAGAACAGGGATCAGCAGCAATGTCATCTAGAAAGAATCCACAAGAAGCATTAGATAACATTATTGATATTCGTGAATATGACGTACCTTATTATGTACGAGTCGCAATCGATTTAGATATTCGTGTTGGATTATGGTACACCACAAAGGCACAACAAGATGGAACAGTAACACTTACAAAGAGAGATGACTTGGTACATCGTCCTGAACCTGTCATTTTCGCTTTCGATATAGAAACAACAAAGTTACCGTTAAAGTTTCCCGACGTTGCCATAGACTCCATTATGATGATTTCTTATATGATTGATGGCAGAGTATGTGTTTATTATTTCTAATGACTAGTACGGTTATTATTACCACTGCAAACCATTAATCTATCGAGGATATTCTTTTTTTTTTGTTCCGTAGGGTTACTTAATTACTAATCGAGATATTGTCAGCCAGGATATCGAGGATTTTGATTATACACCAAAACCGGAGTTTGAAGGTCCTTTTACTATTTTCAATGAAGAGAACGAAGAGGCTTTGCTACGGCGATTTTTCGAGCATATTCAAGAAGCAAAGCCAAATATTTATGTAACATATAACGGTGACTTTTTTGATTGGCCATTTGTGGAAGGTAGAGCAAAAGCACATGGAATTGATATGTATCAAGAAATCGGCGTTTATAGAGATGAAGAGGATGAATATAAATGTAAACATGCAACACACATGGATGCCTTTCGCTGGGTAAAACGTGATTCATACTTGCCTCAAGGTAGTCAGGGTCTTAAAGCTGTAACAACTGCAAAATTGGGTTATAATCCAATGGAATTAGATCCTGAAGATATGACAAGGTACATTTTTGTTTATACTTGTATTTATGCTTGTGTTTGTCAGTAGCACGTTTTTATATTTTATATTTAATATACTAAGAAACTTCAATTTAGATTTGCAAATGAAAGACCTCAAATACTTGCTCAGTATTCAGTCTCCGACGCAGTTGCAACTTATTACTTATACATGAAATATGTTCATCCTTTCATCTATTCCCTTTGTAATATTATTCCACTCGTTCCTGATGAAGTCTTGAGAAAGGGTACAGGTACTCTGTGTGAGTTGTTGCTTATGGTATGTTATAATTTAGATGGATAGTACTTGGCAGTTAATATGTTAATACAAATAATGCATATTCTAGGTGGAGGCATATAGAGTAAATGTTATTATGCCAAATAAACATACTGATAAAATTACCGATTTCTACGAGGGCCATCTTTTAGAAAGTGAAACTTATGTGGGTGGTCACGTCGAAGCATTGGAAGCCGGTGTATTTAGAAGTGATATCAGTAGCGATTTTAAAATTGATCCAACTGCTGCTCAACAAGTGAGTCGTTTATCTATTGATTTCTTTGTTTTATATTATTCTAACCTATCTATTACTGTTACTATTTATTGTGTAATTGTGTTATACATGAATTTATTAGTTGATAGATCAGTTGGATGATGCGCTAAAGTTTACAATTCAGGAAGAAGAAAAAAAAAACCTTGAAGATATTGCAAACTATGATCAAGTTAAACAAGAAATTCAAAAGCAATTAGAAGAGCTTCGAGATAGACCAATACGCCAAGAACCTCCTTTGATTTATCATTTGGATGTAGCAGCAATGTATCCAAATATTATTCTTACAAATCGTCTTCAGCCAGATGCTATGATCGATGAAAGTGTTTGCTCTACTTGTGAATTTAACATGCCCAATAAAACTTGTGATCGTCGTATGAAATGGTTATGGCGTGGTGAATATCTTCCTTCGAAAATGAACGAGTATAAAATGATCGAGCATCAGTTAACAGTCGAAAATTTCCCACCAAAAGTACCAAACGGACCTCAGAGAAATTGGAACGCTTTATCAGAAACAGAAAAGACAGCATTGATTCGCTCCCGTTTGACAGAATATTCCAGAAAAGTATATAAAAAGGTGAAAGAGACAAAGACCACTGAACGTGAATCTATTATTTGTCAAAGAGAAAATCCTTTTTATATTGAAACTGTTCGTGCATTTCGTGATCGTCGTTACGAATACAAGGGTCTACACAAGACGTGGAAGGGAAAGTTGGGTGAAGCTGTAAAAAGTGGCTCAGCTACGAAAACAGCAGAAGCAGAAAATATGATTGTACTTTATGATTCACTTCAATTAGCTCACAAGTGTATTCTCAACTCTTTCTATGGTTATGTCATGAGAAAGGGTGCTCGTTGGCATTCACTAGAAATGGCTGGTATCGTGTGTTTGACCGGTTCAAAGATTATCCAAATGGCACGTCAACTAGTTGAACGTATTGGTCGTCCTCTTGAACTTGATACAGATGGTATCTGGTGTATCTTACCAAAATCGTTTCCTGAAACCTTCACTTTTGAAATGAAAAACGGTAAAAAATTCCGCATTGATTACCCTTGTACCATGTTGAATCACTTGGTTTATGCTGAATTCACGAATGATCAGTACCAGCGCTTAAAAGATCCAAAAACGTTTGAATACTCGGTCAGCAGTGAAAACAGTATTTTCTTTGAAATTGATGGTCCTTATCGCGCAATGATTCTTCCCTCTTCTACTGCAGAAGACAAACTGTTGAAGAAGCGTTATGCTGTATTTAACAAGGATGGTTCTTTGGCTGAACTAAAGGGGTTTGAAGTCAAACGCCGTGGTGAACTCAAATTGATTAAAATTTTCCAAACTGAAATCTTCAAAGTTTTTTTGGATGGACAGACATTAGAAGAATGTTATGCTTCTGTTGCGGCTGTAGCAGACCGTTGGCTCGACATTCTGTTTAGTAAAGCCATTGATCTGACGGACGATGAACTTTTCGACCTGGTCTCGGAAAACAGAAGTATGTCGAAAACACTGGAGGATTACGGTAGTCAAAAATCAACTTCTATCACTACAGCTAAGAGGCTGGCCGAGTTTTTAGGTGACCAGATGGTAAAAGACAAAGGTTTAGCATGTAAATTCATTATCTCTGAACGACCCTACGATATACCTGTCTCTGAGCGTGCGATTCCTGTTGTTATTTTCCAAGCTGAGCATAGTGTCAAGAAAAACTTTTTGAGAAAATGGCTCCGCGACAATTCATTAAATAGCTTTGATATTCGCGATATTTTGGATTGGAATTATTATGTAGAACGCTTCGGTTCTGTTATTCAGAAGTTGATTACAATTCCTGCTGCTATGCAAAAAGTACGTAACCCCGTACCTCGTGTCAAACACCCTGAATGGCTGTTTAAACGAGTTGCTGCAAAGGATGACAAATTTAAACAGCATCGTATCACTGATATGTTTTCTCGTACCGATAAACCTCTGCTTGAAGATGGTATGGAAGTAGATGATATTGAAGAATTAAATGTGACAGGTTCAGCTTCTGCATTGACTGGTAAACTACCAAAGATGGCTAGAGTTAATAAGCGAGCACGCGGTGCTAATGGTGAAGCAATGGAGATTGATGTTTTGGCACCAGAAGATGAACCCGCCAATATGCCTGATATGAATGAAAACTATTCGGAATGGCTTGAATTCCAAAAACGCAAGTGGAAACGTCAGCGTCTTATTCGTGCCAGAAATCGCGAAACTGTAGGTAGCACACCTCAAGATAGTCGTGGTGTTGGAGGATATTTCAGACAAAAGACAGGCTCAGTATTGACTAGTATTTGGCAAGTAGTACAGATTGCAGAAACAGATATTCCTGGTGAATTCAGAGTATGGTTACTCTCTCAGGATCAGCTTATTAGCATACGTGTCTCAGTTCCACGCGTTATTTATATCAATACTAAAGATGAGGATCTAGATATCGCAAAATTTGGAAATCCTGTCTGCCAGATATCAAAAAGTGCTCAAACATTACCACGTTCTCACAAGAATCTAAATCTTTACCAACTTACCATGTCAGAAAGTAATTATCAAGATGAACAGAGTAAATACGCTAGTATATTTAACGATACAGCAACAGAGGGTGTCTACGAAACAAAAATACCCCTATCTGTTCGAGCCATATTGAGATTGGGTGCTACGTGTCAGTATAAAGGAACTAGAACAAAACAACAGCATATTGAAGATCGCTTTGATCTACATGATATTGTTCAACGTACAGATGTCATCAGCGACTATGTTACCAATACAAAGGAATTCCACTATCTTTACTTGTTTCATGCTCATGCTGATAATCGCCACTTTTACGCATTGATAAGTTCACAACTGCCTACATCTAGAGTCTGTGTGGTTGGTTTAAACAAGAAAAGTCAACAAATACCCAACATCACAAAAATGTTCAAGGATTGTCTTGCAGAGGAACAAATCGAAAATTTAAACCAGACGGTGGAGATTTCAGCCGACACTCAATTCGAAACATCTTTCCACACAAATGAGCAGGATGCACTTAAAGCAATCAACACTATCCTTTCAAAATACCACGAGACAAAACGCGTAAAGGCAATACTTGCCATTAGTTCTCAAAGAACATCCGCTTATCTTACTCAGTATGCCCGTAGTATCTCGTTATTCCCCTGTGTTCGAATCCCTTCTCTCCAACAGGATAACAAATTTGATGCACTTAACTGGGTTCAGCCCATTGTGAGACGTATGATTAAACACTATTTTGAATTGAGCACCTGGATTGATGAAAAGATATCACAAGCACGCTATGCAAATATACCTTTCTGTAACATTCCCGATGATCCCTATCTATTTATGAGCGATGTTGTGTTTGCTAGACGCTTGATGAAAAATGAAATGGTACTTTGGTGGTCTCCATCTCAGATTCCAGATCTTGGTGGAAGAGAAGAGGACGACAATCTTAATATCACGGATGAAATCAACGATACAGAAATGAGCTACCCAAATGCTTATGAAAATGTGTGTGTGGAAATGGATATACTTCGACTCTGTGTCAATGCATTAATTGTAGCACCTGTTATCAACGAATTCGAAGGTGCAGGAAGAGGTAATGGATTTGAGGGAGCTTCACATACTTTGGATGAGTATACCAGCGGCAACGTGAACACCCTATCGTCATATGGTGAGGGTATGATTTCGAACAAAACCTTTTCAATATTACGTGGTGTGGTACAGGAATGGTTTGCGGAGGTGTTCAAATCAAACAGTGAGCTTGGTGTACATATGATTGATACCCTTCATCGATGGTTACTCAGTACCAATTCAAACATGTACGATCCCTCACTTTATGCTTTAGTCCACAATATGATGAAAAAGGTGTTTATTCAACTGGTTTCAGAATTCAAACGACTAGGAGCAACCATTGTATTTGCCAATTTCCACAAGATTGTCATTTCTACCGGCAAAGAAACAATGGAACGTGCCCAAATGTACTTTAACTATCTACACCGTTCTATTCAGACAAAGCAGGTCTTTGAAATTCTTGACTTTAAAACAACTATATTTTGGGATGTGCTATTATGGATGGATGAAATGAATTACGCGGGAGTTGTATATGACGATGCCAATCCTTCCCAACAACCCATCATTACCAAACTGTGGAATATTGAAAGCTATCTTCCAGTAGCAGCACAAGACGCATTTAGCAAGCAAGTGGCTGGATACATTTATAGAATATATCAGTTCAAGCGAGAATATCCTCACAAAATCAATGATGAGATTAAAGAAGTGGACGATACAACACCCAACCCTCGAGTTACTCAGTTACAAAATTACGTCAAACATGAAATGATGCGCAAAATCTTACGATGGTTATCTATACTCGTTCGTAGACAAGAGGAGCAGAACACACGCCATGATCTCGACTTGGAGTTTCCCAAGTTAGCAGGTTCACATCTTCAAATGGAGAATCCAGCATTAGAATATATAAAATCACTTTGTGCTGTTCTCAATTTGGATTCCCGAATTGAAGATGAAGTTAGAATCTTGAAACGTAGTGCACTAGAAGCGATTGGTGGAGTTAGTGATTTTAGTAGCCTAGCGCAGTTCCGTAACCCTTGCGAATATTTTAAGCTGACTGAAATCATTTGTTCGTATTGTAATTATACTACGGATCTAGATTTTTGCAGAGACAAAGATTTGATGCCAGTTAATGGAAAAATCCAAGCCTGGAAATGTAAAGGTTGCATGTCTGAATACGACAAGTTCTTGGTTGAGGAGCGCATGATAACATATGTAAAACGATGGCTGACAGCCTACCAATTACAAGATCTGAGATGCCAACGATGCCGACTTGTAAAAAGAGATAATTTAACACTTCACTGTGACAAGTGTGGTAATGACTATGGTGGAACACAAAGCAAAGCCGATGTAGAACGAAAGCTGAAGGTCTTTAGAAACGTTGCCCAAGAACAACAGCTCATTTATTTGTCTGACATGGTCGAATGGTGTCTTAAAAGGCTTTGATTGCACTGTATATAAATTTTAAATAAAATAAAAATCTATTTAATATGTAATCCAAGGAGTGTTGGTAAACAAGGACGATTTTAATTTCAGTGTCCTCTTTATCGTTTGACATACGCTGGGGGAAGATAAACATACATTTTATTGAATGGATAAATTGTTATATTTGACGGATATTTTATAATAGTAATTGATAGACTTCTTTATAATTCAAATTCAACCTCGATATTAAGCATTTGTAGTTTAAGCATAAAAAGTAGTTTTTATTTCTCCCTGCTTGTCATACAAAAAAAAAAGGTCTCGCATGATTTTCCATGATGTGACATCGATTGCCTTTTTTTGTAAGCGGGAGATTTCAAACTCTTGCACACACACACACACACACACACACACACACACATTTTTTTCTTCTTTTTTTCTTCTTCTTTCTTTTTGAATAATCTATTTATTTCAACTGTTATAGCTATTTTGAATTAAAGTTATGTATTCAAAGAATACATTAAATTCTGGCATGTCACCACCAACTCGAATTAACTTACCACCCATGAACTCGACTCATTCTCTACATCCACCTCAACCGCCTCCTTTTCAACACGAAGAAGAATTTAGTCGAAACACAACAATAACAACAGCAACAGCAACAGCAGCAACAACACCTTACCATTCTTATAAGCTACCGGCCCTACACGAAAGTTCATCTTCTATTTATACTTATCCTTCTACTTCTTCCACCTCTACTTCAACATCCACTTCCACTTCCTTCTACTATGCACAACAGCAACACCAGACATATTCAGTAGAGCATTTAACTCCTCCTCCTCCTCCTCTTCCTCCTACTCATTCTATTAGTGCGTCTTCTTCTTCTCATTCCCGACAACACTTTCCACCAACACAACCTCCACCTCCCCCAGCATCATTTTCTCGACACACTGCCTCTTCTTCGAACTCTTATCAAAGAGAAGAAATGTATTATCCTATTTATAAACCTCAGGAGGCAGGAGTGTTAGCAGCAGAAGAAAAAGAGGAGGAGGAAGAAGAGGAGGAATATATAGAAGGTAAGTAGATACTTGTGCATTACATGAAGAATTTGTTAATTATGAATTCGTTATTAACCTCTCTCTATATTTGTTTTTGTTATGGATAGAAAGTTCCAAAATGAAAAGAAAGAAAGAAATGACAGAAAGAATAAAAGAGATTGATCGCGAGTTTACCGACAATAAAGAAGTGTACGTTATGTTATGCTAAGTTGTAGAATATTATTTTGAGATAAGAAGCATAAGATAATTTATTAAAGTAATAATGTTGCCAGACTTTATCGTGAGAAATTAAAGCGATTACAAGAGGAATTAAGTGCAATGGAACAAGGTGAAATAAACAAATAAACAAATAAACAAAAAAGCAAGACACTTATTTATAATTGGAATAGGACAACACAAAAGATTTGATGAAAGTATTGCGGATTTGGAAGAAAAAAGAAAAGAAATGATACAAGATGCAAAATTAATCATGATCTACCAAATATCAAGCGTTGATCGTCTTTGTCATTTAAATTATCAATTGGTTGAGGAAGAGTCGCTAGTAAGTAATGAAATACAACTATGATTTTATATATTTATTGTTTTTTTATTATTAGGCAGAACAAAGAGAATTACAAAATGCAATGTTTTCAATTATAGAAGAAAAGAGAAAGCGTTTAAAGGAATACAAAGATGGAGAGGTAATGCTAATAACAACGATAGTAACGGTACTAGTGCCAACGCTAATGATTCTAATAATTGCTCTTCTATAGTTGGATACATTTGCATCGGGACATCAAACACGTAATAAAAAGCGTCTATTAAGAAAAAGAGGTGAATCAGAAACACCTTATTCAAAAACATCCAAAAGAAAGCCAGATCATATCCTTTTTTTTTTACAATGAAGTAACACAGTCACTTAATTTCAGATTTATTATGTAATCTTTAACTCTTATATGTTTCATTACGCTCCAAAGATAATTTAGGTCATTTAATCAATACACTCAGTATGAAAGACGAAGAAGAGACTGAAGCCGATTTCGAAGCAATGACAGCTAATATCGCAAAATACATTCATAATAATAATAATAAAAAAATAAAGTAATATGGCGGAGCATGTATTTTTCATTATGAAATTATGAATAAAAATAATACTTATACATGTTTTTTTTTTTTTGCTTTAATCTTTTCATTCTCCATACTTTATCACATGAACTACTTTGAAGGCAGGGCTATTATTTGCTTTCATGGGAATGGCCTTATTCAAGGACACTGTATAAGCACACTAGAAAATAGCTATAGTCTTGCTGGGCAACATTTAGCTGATTATGAAGATCCTTTGCACAATGACTGCATGGAACGCGATGAATTTTTTAAAGTTCTAATCCAAAATCATGACAGTAATACAGCAGTCTCACTCGTACTACGAAGACCACTAAATAACGATGCGGGCAATTTATTTAGTCATGAACATGAGCAAGAAATAAATCAAGGGTACCAGTTTTTATTTGAAACCACTCGTTTTTTACATGGCCCTGCTGCATTATCAATTGCTAGTAAATATTTTAAGTCTATCTTCAACAAAGAAACAGGAGAAGATATCGATGATCTGATTGTGTGTATTGGTGATATCAAATGGTCTATCATTGAATAATCCCGATTCTCAGGGGTTTATGATGTCATTGTCTTGTCTTGCTCCAAATATATCCCTTAATCTCCATGGAAACTGACTCTAGTCTTTCTCTACTTAGCTCATTCAATCTCTATCTATGTAAATCTTCTTTTTCTGTATCTGCTTTTCTCCCTCTGCGTCTTATCTATTTACTATAAAGTTATGATATTATAATAATAATAAAAAGACCACTTTAAACGTCACTTTTACCTAATTAGTCCACATGTAATTCCGTCAAAGAAATAAACTCAAATAAATTTGTTTTATTCTTGTTCTTACTTTTATTATCAGTTTTTCCTATTGTTTTACCATAAAAAAATGACAAAAGTCAACGTTGAAGTATTTACTGATTTTGATGGCACTCTCTCTTTACATGGTAAAAAATATATCTGGAACATTTAACCCATCATGGTAATAATCTTTTCATTTTTTTTTAAAAAAAAAGATACTGGTTTATTATTGATTGATGATCGCCGTTCCTTGGGTCCTGAAAAGAGAAGAGTATTAGAGCATGCTATCTTGAATGGGACTATCACTTACAGGTATTGTATATTTCATTATTATTATTATTTTAATTTATACCATCTAATAGACCATTTATTTAAATTAAACAGAGATGCTCTTCAAAAGATGTGGGATTCTGTTCATCTTACTTGGGAAGAAGCATGGACTGATTATCTTGATAGTAAGTTGGTTTTATTTTCCATGTGCATATATTTGACATTTGAAGTTTGTATATTTTAGATTGTGAAGTGGACCCTGGATTCCCCGATTTCAATGAGTATTGCCGCGAGAACAAATTCCCTGTCACCATTATTAGCAGGTAATAATAATAATGATGATAATAAAGAGAAGGAGAGGGAAAGAATAAAGAAATAACGATGTTATCAATCGTAAACAGTGGACTTTATCCTGTATTAGAAAAGATCATGGTCGACTTCTTAGGTGAAAAGGCAAAGGATATTGATATCATCGCAAACAATGGTGATGTCAAGGATAGAACATGGAAGATCATTTGGAGAGATGACTCGTAAGTTATTTTTAAATTTTTGTTTTTTATATGTACATACTAACCCTAGACCTTAATAGTATTTATGGTAACGATAAATCAAAAAGTAAGTTTTACAATCTCCACTTTAATATAAACAGCAACTAACATCAAAATCAAAAAGCATTGATCAAGGCACGAGAAAACGCTTCCTCAGATACCATCTTTGTTTTTTGCGGGGATGGTGTCTCGGATATTTCCGCTGCTAAACATGCCGATGTGCTCTTTGCTCGTAGAGATCGTGATTTAGAATTATATTGCGTACGTGAAAAGATACCATTCATTCCTTTTGATACTTTTAAGGATGTTGAAACTGTCGTACGTAAGATCGTTGATGGAGAGGCAAAGATTGAAAAGACAGATTATGGCTTCTGTAAAGTAATCGATATATAAAAAGAGTGATTTTCTCCCCCTGTGTTTTATTTATTTAGCATTTTTTTCTATTATTCTAATAAATAAATAATTATTCTCATCGCGCGTGGTGCTTTAGGTTCTTCATTAGCTTGAAGACTCGATCATTACCACCTGCTAAACCTACAGGTATTTATAGAATAAAAGAATGTAACTGATAAAAGTCCAGATAAGCCATATAAATTATACAAAAAGAAGAAAAGAAAAAAATTCGAATTACAACGTCAAGTGTTTGTTTTTAGATGATAATTATATTATTTCGTTGTATTTTAGCTCGAATATGAATGAATCAAGATAAGTTTACATTAATAGATACATTTTTTTTTCGCTTGATAAGAATAACGGCCCCTCGATAAGTTGGTGCAGTATTTATTTTTGGTGGGATGGAAGGAGTACGAATTTAACTTTACATTATCAAGATCTATTATATCTTGTCAAGTGAATGACTGTTACGCGCGCATATATAGATATGTATCTTTACCATTACTTCATAAAGTACACGTGCTAATCAATAAAAAGAATAAAAATAATACCAATATATAAAAGTTTTAAATAGCCAAGGCGATAATAACGTACGCATATTAACTCTCTTACACGCAAGCTAATGAAAGGTACAAATATGGTTAGAATCACATTTAGAACACAGATTAGTCATTTTTAATTTCTTACCGTGTAAGCCTCAACCGATGTTAGATATCGGGAATAATATTTTCTGGCCGGTGAAATTATTCTGGTCTTGTACCATGAAGCATAAGGTGCTCTGCAATACGATATATGTTACGGCTAGAATTGATATCGCGTTGCCACACAGTTCGATAGTTTTTACATAACTGAACTGCGTGCATCGCTTCATTTTCTATAGGCATGCCCTCAAGTGCTCT
>VCJA01003880.1:14864-29465 GCA_024139275.1 Backusella macrospora
GGTATTCGTAAATTTTTACAATAGCCAAAAGACCTTGGTTTTGGGCTCTGTTTAGTACCTTTACCCAAGTTTTGGCCAAGTTGGGTAAAGTACCTTTCATGGTATCAGCAAACTGAGCATAACAAAAAGCGATTAGAGAGGTTCGATCATCATTAAATAATGTTTCGCGACTCTATTTGTCTTTCGCAATATTTCTTAAAGGAGGAGGAATAGGGTGATCTCTTGGTGGTCTGCGAGGGATATTATATTCTGCTTTTGGACATTAATGTGGCTGACCAATACGCTGCCGTATACCAACTTTGTTATATTTTCTACCTCCGTTGCAGAAAATGTGGATCATTTCGTCTTCGGCTCGGCGGCGACCTTGATAGTTGAGCATTCCCAGAGAGCTGAAACGCACGTTATAAAACGTTTGAAAATGTGGTAGTACTCCTAAAAACGCGCGCACATGGTTAATGTAAGCCTCGACGCTTGTAGTCTTGCTGCTGGGAATTCTAGATTCCAGTTCTGATATGGAAAGTATACCAGGGAGGCCACCAGTGTTCGCTTTTAGTTGATCAATTCTTCTATTGGTATGTCTATACCCAGCAAGGGTGTAAAACTCTGCAGCTGACATAGCTCTCACCTCATGGGCAACATTCAATGTCCGGGTTGGGTCTCTAGAGCCATCATCACTAGCTACTAAGGGTGAGGTAACGCCAGGGTCCACGCCGCAAAGGCGGAAAATGTTCATATCATAACCGTCAAAACTTGTGATATCAATACTGTCTTCTTCAAAATTGTCTTGCTGTCCGATTGCACGAGAAAAAACAAAATCAACTCCGAAACCGTCGGTGCGAATTAAGTTCGTAAAGAGGACCCCCTCCTTCCCAGTGAAGCCATTATTGAGAATAGGAAGTTTTATGCGGTTAAACATGAAGAACCTAGCAAATTGGATAGAAGCATGCTGATGGTTTAGAATAGTGCGTCAACTCGGCATTGTCCTAGGGGTAAATGAATCCCGCGCCGGACTGATGTAACTACAGCGGCTAGTATCGTGTAATCAATATAGACATATGGGAGAGTTAATTTTCTTTCAGGAAACAGGTTTAAAATACATTGCTGCTTCACATAGGTGTGGATCTTTGGAAAAAAACATAAGTTACGTATATCTGCGATGTTTGCATGCTGTAAATTTAGCTGATGAAATTCTCTAGATCGTGCGATTCGTCCTATTGTATCATTTACAACTGCAAGTAGTTGATTTTGTGAAGTAATAGAAACATCAGTGCCATAGTTAATAGAATTAGAATTTCCAGCAATGCAGCTGTTCGCAAGCCTTCGCCGTTTTCCACGACTAAAATAAGAATATTCGGGAATCCCTCGAATACATTCATAACCAAAAAATATATTTGCTTCAACCTGTACATTATCAGCCGTTAGGACTTGTCCTTGATTATAGTGTTCTATACCTCGAAGCACATAATAGAGATACCGAAAGTAATCTACAGTATGCGCAGATAACTCAAGTGGAGATACTGGTACTTGGCCAGCGATTGTGTTTTCAGTGACGACGAAGTTTACAGCAGCATCAAGAACAGGACTATACTCAACAAGGTAGGCCACATCACGTTTTGCTGGTGTGTGCAACGGCTATAAATATAATTAGCTATTTTTCTAGGATTAGCAGCTGAAAGAGTACGGCCAAGGTCACACAAACGAAGGCGAAGATGTCTCGTCGTCCACCGCTGAAAATTTTCAATAACATGATTGGAAAAGGTAACAGCTATCTCTGCTGCGAGAGATGATAAAGTGTTTTCACACGCAGGAGTCGTCTCAGGTCGTACATAAGTAGCTCCAGGAAATTCTTCGCGATAAAGAAGAAACAGCCTATTGATCTCGGTAACAGGAACATTGGGGTTTGTAGTTGTAATATTTCTACCAGTAACGAGTTGAAGGCATGCATAAATGAAAGATTGCTCAAATATTATATTTGTTAAACTTCCAGGATTGGTTTCCATCTGTGCTAGAAGATAGTAGCGTATAAATAAATGAAGTTTTATGGAGATATCACGCAAGTATTCAACCATTTCTCTAGTTTTTTCAATGAAAACACGATGAAATTGGTTACTGGCTGGAACTGCAGCTGGATTGAGTACGGTATCTAAGCGAATTTTTCTTATAAAACGCTTACCGTTACCTAATTCGCGCTTAAGGAATTGAGCCATGGAAAGAGGGTGTAGTGGACAAGTATTATCTCTACGTGAAGCATGAGGTCTATTATGATCATATATATTAGCGTT
The DNA here is from genome assembly GCA_024139275.1 of Backusella macrospora. Taxonomy (NCBI): domain Eukaryota; kingdom Fungi; phylum Mucoromycota; class Mucoromycetes; order Mucorales; family Backusellaceae; genus Backusella; species Backusella macrospora. The sequence goes on from VCJA01003880.1 coordinate 17,147, forward strand.
TGTACAAGCTTCACAAGGTCTTTGAATAGCATTTGGATTTGATTGTTCTTCATCGCGTGAATATCTCCCTAAAGCAGAAGCCTTTCCTTGACTGTCAGTTTTGGGCTTGGCTACACTCATTACCTCCAGTTTCTGTGAGTTTGTAAGCCTGTAAGAGCTATAACCACCTTCATCAAGTTCATTAAAACAATCTGGATCTTCGAAGCCATCTAGTTCATTTTCAGGGTCTAAGAGCTTGTCAAGCAAATCAATCTTGGTTATTTTTGTTTTAGACAATAAATCTTGGAAACCAGATTCAATTCTTTTCTTTTTGATAATAGTTTCTTCACTTCCTAAATCTGAAGCTTTTCTTTTGCCTGTACTTATGGTCACTTTTGTTAAAAAAATAAAATAAAGAAAATAATAAGCAATTGCTTCGTTATAATTAAAGGAATATAAAACACATGTCTGTACAATACTTACATGTAGAAATAGGATGAACCTGTTGTTGAATTATTTTCAGTTGAAGTATTTGTTTAATGGTAAGTTCCCCATACCGAAGCTTACGAGCCACCTTGCAAGCTGTTAGAGTGACTGTGCCCATTTCAGAGCCAGTAAAATAAGAACAATAACTGTTTGGTCTAAAAAATATTCATTAATAAAAGATGCTATACTATAAAGAAAATTGATAGATGTCAGTATATTAACCAAAATGTGTTGGTAAACTATAAAAAAATGTATGAAAAATGAAGAAAGTTGGAAAATGCCAGATTAACATCGATACTTTTATATAAAATTTAATGTCATTTAGTAAAAAATTACTGACCCACTGTTAAATTGATTGTCGCATAACATATCTTTATCTTGTTCAGATATAATCATTATCTTGCAAACTTTGATTATTCCTCACTCCGTTTTCGGGCGGTATACTGCTAGAATATTTGATTTAAGGGTTGTATTTTATTTATATTTTGTCTCGGTATTCTAATAAGTAACAATCTTTTCTTTAAGAATTCAACTAAAAGATAATTTAATTCTATATTTTAAAGCTTTGGATTCGAGTGAGCTATTGTAATCATATTGCAAATTAAAATATTTAAACTAGTCTTGAAGTTAATCCTGTGATATCTTATCTCTTTATGTTGTTCCTTTTCTTATTACTCCTTATCTTTTATTTACATATACAATTTCTTTGTATTGTTGTAACGGTATCTGCACAGTACATTGTTGTAAGGGTACGGATGTAGAAAGATCTATAACCCTTGCATGAGAACAAAACAGATTGATGTTAGGTGATTTAACAAGACAAAACAAGATAATTATTATAAGAGAAATACAAGAGCTAGATGAGGTTTTTACTTGTGATTCTAAACTGATATTTTATCAATGATTAATTGAAGATATTTATATGAATCAAGAGTTATAAAGAATGATATGAAAGAATGATGATAATAAAAGGAATACTAAGAACTAAAAGTAATATTGATAATATTATAGGAATGATGAAATGAGTTAATTAATAGTGATTGATAAAGGATACTTGTATAGCTGTCAACTATGTGATAATAATGGGAGTGAACAAATTGACAGCTGTACAACAGGGACGAATAGTAAGGGGAGACATCAACTAAGCAACGAGCAATTATAGTCATCACACTTGTCTTGCTAAAATTATATATTTCAACCCCGTGGGGTATGCTTTGAGAGTTCTGGGTTTCCCTCTTCAAACAAGTAAAATATAGGAAATGGGAAAGGGAAGAAATATGTTTTATTTAAAATAATATTCCAATCAAATCTATAGTGGGTGGTAGGATAATAAGTCTCACCAGTGGGCACAGCCTATAAATTGGACGAGTGATAACATGATCGATACCATCTCGTGCAGGTATAAGAAGGACGTGAGGCGGGATTAGCCTCTTAAATATTTGATCCACCTCTCAACATTATGCTCAAATTCAGACTAATAACATTTATTGTTAAAGCAGTACTGTATTAAGGAAATGGAATCAAAAGACCCCAATCACAACATTACGAAAATAAATTTTAATTTTAATCTTTCGCTGATTTTACTTTTTTTTTCAAAAACAGTCTTTTTTAAAAAAAAAATGATCGGCACGCTATCCCCACCCCAACGTGTTTTTTTTCCACTAGGGGTGCATAATCTTTTATTATATTATGAAATTGAGCCTCAAAACTCTCGTAGTCTCGGAAGTCCTCCTCTTCCCCGTAGATATCTGAGCAGCCAACACTAAGATATGATTTACATGGTGTTTTAATTCGCATTAAAGTAGCTGTTTTTGTATCTTGGTCATTCCTTTAGTTCATTTAGTTTTTTTTTTTGCATTAAGTGAAAACTTTATTTATCTTCAGTTCATTTAGATCAGCTATTTTAAAATCATTTAAATTATTTTAAGGTAAAAAAAAGACTAGGTGTTTTTTTTTGTGAGAGAAAATTGACTCAAAAAAAAAAAGTTCCAGTGACATCTTAAAAAGGTCATACAGTTACAAAATAGATTCAAATCTGTTGAAGATCTGAAAATGTTATAAAAAGATATCCTCGAAAAAAACTTTTTTTTCCCGTCATAATTTTTTTTCATCACTCATCGACTTAAGGAAAAAGTAAGAGATTGAACTTTGATATTTTTTATGTATTTTAACAAGGAAAGCTAAACGATTCTAACTCACTGACATCTTAGAAGGTCAATATGAACTAGAGACCTTTGTTTAAAGGTAAGCCACTTTATTATTTCTAAATAACCATCACACTAACATCTTCCTGTTTTCCTGTAGATATCAATGTTATTTACTAACAGATACGGTTACTGAGAACTTCAAGATATATGGTAACTAATCTTTGAGATCTACTTCCTTCTCTGTCTTGTTTCTAACTTTGAATGCGCAATGCTGACTTCTTTATTCTATCAAGGAGATCATCAAAGGCTACGCGACGTATTGTTAAAGATCTTTTTGTCCATGATGAAAACGTGGTTTTCACTGTACAATAAAAAAAAATGCATAACAAACATACAAAAAATAGTTACTCGAAAGTAAAATAAAGTCCATTATGGCAGTTTCACGTTACAAAAATATAAAAAAAATCAAGTAAAAATCAAGATTAATATAAAGAGTCAGATAGGTCGATTGGGTTAATCTCTATTCTCACAAGATATAATATGATTGAGATCTTTCATTTATTAAAGGTTACAATGGGGTATGTATACTCAAATCCAACATAGCGTATAAATTGTCCAAGGGTGATATTTTCAGGTGTTTGGATTGTTATTCAATACACGAGATAATCTTGGCTATAGTATGTAAGATTTCCTATATAATGTAATGCAACAATAAAATATACCTCGCATATTACAATGATATATTAGCATCAGCATTGCTGTTGACATTGCTCTAGGGAACAAGGGTTCAATACTATAATACAATCCTTTCAGATATGTTCTATTTTTAGATACTTTAAGTAATTGCCATTTATGGTAAGATACTTGTATGTGTGATGTGACTTTATACAGTCAAACATCACACTCTCCAGCAAAAATAGCTTGGATTTTCATATAGTACAATCGTACCTTCAATCGTTTATAATGAATTATCGAGTTCTGCTCAAACTTTGTTTTAATATTATCTCTACTATTATGCCAACTTTTTCTTAAGACATCCCTTCCTTTTTTTATCACGCTCGAATATATAAAAAATCTTTCTTTTACCGCCAAAAGATTTTTTTTTTCTCGAAAAAAAAAGCAATTTGTAGTTTATAGAAGACCAGCTTCAATTCTTCGAGTGTTCCTGGAGACTGACTTTTAACATGTCTACTGTATACATACATCTGGTTGTCAACCAAAGTTTTCTTAAAAACATCTTCCCAAGGGAGATACAATTCTACAATATGACAGGAACGTTTATATATATAAATATAGATTTACAAAACCATAAAGCTGTACCAAATACATAATACTTTCTTTATAGCAGGTTATATAAAAGTATATATGTTATGCACCAGACAGGTAAATATAAAGGTAAATAGAACGAGTTCTCTTTCATTGTTTATAGTATACACCCTCAAACTCAACAAGTCAAGCTAGATCTCTTTAAAGTCCTTTTATCTAAAAACCGAATGAAAGTCTGCTTTTGTTTTTTATTTTGGAAATAATAAAACATTTAGCTTTTCTTGAAATATGTAATTAGACTCTGAAAAGAGACTCACCTCGACTCATAAAGTTCATGGCTATGAACATTGCTAGTTATATATATGTGACTGGATTTGATGAAAATAACTAGTTCTATTGAGCCTTGTTAATACTAGAGTATATCGATTCGATTCCAAAGCTGAATAAACAATTAACCTTAGTTTTTTGGAGTCAAACTATATGATAAAATTGACCCCTACGCAAAATATCTTCTTGTTGTATCAAATCTATAACTGATTTATATACATTTCTAGTTCATATGAATGGTTTTCATGAGTATATTTCATCTAAAGAATATTAACTAAACAGTCCTTCTGTCAAAGTATTGATTTTCAATGATTTATAGTAGAGGATCAATGTATATTAGGTCAATCTCATTTATGATGTTTATTAACAATTATAATTATAACAATTATATTAGTATTAGTATTACCAATTTGTAATGTTAGCTTAAGAAATAAGTGCAATGCTTCTTTCTCTATTTTATCCGAAGCTTATTCATTTCAACTTGCCAATTTCAGCTTTTTTCTAAATTATATTTAATCGCCGCTTGTGACTGTCTGTTCGGCCGAGCGCAGAGAGGCTCAAAGAGAAGCAAGAAGCCAACGCATCCATACTCCTCCTTCCACTACATCCATCCGTTGCGCGTATGTATTTTTTAACAGTTGAACAGTAATCCATCCATCTAACATTTTTATTGTTTAGTATGTCTGCCGAACTTGCTGTTGTTTATGCTGCTCTCATCCTTGAGGATGACAATGTTGAAATCACCGTATGTATCTAACTTTTTTCTTTTTTTCACGCTTTCTTTTTTTTTTTCAGCATGTGATTATGTATAAATAGTACAATGGTAACATGAAATACGCATTTCATTTATTTTCATAGGCTGACAAGCTCCAAACCCTTGTCTCTGCTGCCGGTGTTGAAGTTGAACCTATCTGGTTCTCCCTCTATGCTAAGGCCCTCGCTGGTCAGGACCTCAAGGCCCTTCTTTTGAACGTTGGTGCTCCTGGTTCCGGCCCTGCTGTTTCTGCTGGTGGTGCTGCTGCCGCTGGTGGTGATGCTGCTCCTGCTGAAGAGGAGAAGGCTGAGGAGAAGGAGGAGTCTGATGATGATATGGGTTTCGGTAAGTTTTAGACCAAAATTTATAAATATATAAAAGAAGAAGAAGAAAGGATATATTTATTGACTAATAATTATAATAATAGGTCTTTTCGATTAAACAACTACACGGATTGAATACGCATACGTTTGGTTAATATAATCCAAAAAAATAAATATGTGATTATAAGCAAAAATTAATGAAATTTTAAAGTATTATTGTTGTTGATATGAGTGTGTATTGTAAAAACGTGGTCCTCTTATAATATCTGATGTTTTTGCTTTCTCCATAATATCAGTGTTGTAGACGGTTGATACTTTTTCATTGTTGTCATTAGCTCTCTGTTCTTTTGCATTTTTTAACACTTCACGTAAAAATTTATGATTGATTGATTCAGTGAGTGATAATACCACACATATTTGTTAGTTTTAAGACGTTACCTTGAGAAGGAACACAACCTCCATCCATGTGTGAGCAAGTACACTCACCACCTAGAAAGGTTGGAAGGTTTTCTGGTGTAATTTGTCTCTGTAAAGGTTCTTTATAATTGGAACCTAATATCTGTACTTTAGCTAAGATCTAAGATACAATAATTACAAAGCGAGTTAGATTTTTTTTTTTCTTAAGAAAAAAAAAAGCTAGTTAATTAGTTACAGTTGGATCAAGCCATGTCTTTACAATTTTCCAAACATAAATAAAAGTAGACGGTGCATTGATCAAAAAAAACTTGTTTATTGTTTCCGGGTAGTATTTTTGGTCAATATCTGCAATGGCACGAATTGAATGTAAAGCAGGCAAATGCAATTCTTTCAAATAAAATGATGATAACAATGTTTAATTTTAGATGCTATTATTACTGTTATTGTTATTATATAAGAAATACTTACGTCTCCAACTCATCCCCGTACAGTCAAATATGATTGTTTCTCGATGAATGGGTCGTCCTTCTCTTTTAGAACATTCCTTCATAACAACTCGATGAAGAAATTCATTGCAACCCACATGATATTGTTGAACCTCCTCCAGTATTGTGTTCTTTGCCAGTTCTTTGGATTGATGATAACCTAAACGTTCAATATAAATAGGACATCCCTCCCTATCTACTTTATGTAGACAGGCACCACCCATATATTGATTAATACGTAATACAGACTCAGAAACACCAGGTACGGCTTCCAAATTACTATCTGGAATTGTTGTATAGCCTCGGACAGCATAGGGTACGGGCAATTGGTTCATAGCTGTTGCTACAGGATAATCATCAATACCATTTTCTTTACGCCAAGCAAATGTTTTTAATATTTGTTCCTTTGCATCCGTCTTTAATGAAATTTGCAGTTATTAATGCCCTATGTCCCTATATTTCACTCCCTCTCTCAAAATACAAGCTTACGATACGCCAATTGCGAGCTATTAAAAACTGTTCAAGATACTGTTTCTTGTTGTTTTTTAGTGACTAAGAAAGCACATTGGTATATGAATTACCTCATCTGATAATTCATATTCTATTGCATCAAGCTCTTTTCGTAGCAAGCTGACTTTTTCAGGTTCTGGTACCATCTTCAAAACGATATGCTATAGATTAAAAATAGGATAATAATAATAATAAATAAAGGAATAAAGGAATAAAGGAATAAAGAGAAAGAAAGAAAGAGAGAGAAACCTGAAGTTTTATATATGTTTATTAGTTTTTTAGTAGAACAAAAGTCGTTATTATAGTGCCCTAAGAGTTTATTGATCCATGAATAGAGTCATAGGGATCACACTACTTTTCTTCTGATTGCATGCATTTAGGTGCATTGATTCTGCACCTTACAAAACAATAGTATAATTTCTTTTTTCAAGATATATGCAAGAATATACAATGTAACTATACTAAAATAAGCTGAATGGGTCAAGTATATTATATATAGTAGCTTGGTTGGGTTTTTAAAGACTGGGCATTAGTAGAAATGTATTATATTATATTATATAAAAGCTTGTATATATCTTCTTCCATGTAAAAGCATTTTTGTTTTTATCATAAATACCTTATTTGATGCTATTGTCACGGCAAATATCATGATGGAGTTTACCAAAAAAAAAACACAGCTCTCTAAAAGGCATTTCCTGTTTCTATGGATTTTCAACGTCACGTTTTTTTTTCTGCACAAAAAAAAAAAATGGGTCGCAGTGGGAATTGTACTTCGTTGATTTTTTTTAAAAAATAAAAATAAAAAAATGCTGGACATACTTTTGTCACGCTTAAAAGAAGATATAGCAATCGACGGAGAAGAAGGTTAATTTACATGAGAATTGAATTGAATTGAATTGAATTAAAAAAGCAGAATGAGATAATCTTACAGTATATTTAACGTTCTAGGCGCTAATATAACCATTGTTTGGGAATACACGACCAATATTTTGAAGGAATTAACAAAATCAGTCAGCCAAAAAGAACCAACTATCGATGACAACTACAAAGCCTTTCTTTGGCCTCACTTAAAGAGACTGGATTCATTTACATTTTACAAGAAAGAACCAAGTAACAACGAAGTAGCAACTAAACCAACAGTCAAAGCATCAACAAAGTCTACGCAAAGAGGAAAGAAAAAGGAAAAGCAAATAGTTTTGGACCAAGAATATATCGAAGATGTTTATTCCGAAGAAGAAGGAGAAGAAGACAAGAATGAGAATATGTCAATTGTAACGGTATGTTATTAAACACTTTATTATTACCATTTTCGTTGTTTGCTTACTCGTTTAGTTGTGGGCAATAGAAAGATGTCAAATATACAAAGATTGAAGTAAAGGATATGGGTTATCATCAATTGACTCAGGATTATGGTGACAATATATCTGTTGTAGCTTCAAAAGAATTCCAAAAAAAGCAGATTTATAAGAATGTGCCTGTAAATAGCATTAATTTATTGATTTATTGATTTTTTTTTCACTTATAAATAACACATCTAATTTAGCCTGTTGTCTTTCCCGCGCCTAAACAAATCGAAGCACTACAAGCTATTATTCGTCAACGCTCGAAAGGAATTTATCAAACTGACTTAGCAAAAGTACTCGATATTGATCAAAAAGCAGCTTCTCATTATGCAAAGACATTAGAAGAAAAGGGAGCCATTTTCCGTGTGCCTATTTCTATTAAAGGCGCTCACACCAACTTGTGTACTCATGTTCGATTTAAGAAGGATGTTGAGCTTGATTATGCTAGTAACAGTGATCAAAGGCCTTACAACGTAAATATAAAAGGTGAAGTCATTGATTCTGGAAAGATTCTTGAGACTATCATTGCTCTGGGAAAGGGCGCATCCAATAATATGCTTATTACAAGAGATATACTTTATGCTTTGGGCTTTGAAAGTAATAGTGTTTCAGTAAAAAAATGGTTCAATCGTTCTGTTGAAGAATTAGCTATCAAAGGCTATGTCAAGAAAAGTTATACTCAGTTAGATAATAAGGGTAGACTAGTTACCTGTGTGGAAGTTTTGAAGCCTGCATTTGGTGAGGTTCCTCTTTTCTTTCACAAAACCAATTTTACTTATTTAGCTAATTCTTTTATATGAAAAAACAGAAATGAATGATGCTTCAAAAGAACAAAAAAATCTAATAAAAGTTCGCTATCCATTAATGATTGATGGAGCAAAGGAAAATGGACCTGGTTTTTGTATGGATACTACAATCCACCATCAAATATTCAAGATGATTGAAGACTCCGGTGTAAATGGCTGTTCTAATAGAGTAAGTCTTTTGGGGAAAGAAAATATGAATATAAGTGTGTTTATTTTTTAAGCTAATTTGGTTTAGGAATTTGGATTATTCTTGAATTGTGATGCAAGTCGATTGCTTTTCAAGTATTTGGAAAGAATAATCGATAATTCAACTGACCTTTATCCTTCATTGGTTATTAAACGTCACTTCGAATTTCAGGGCCGTCGAAGGCAGTTTCGATTTTTTTCCCTTAAAAATTATAACACATTAGTGGAAAAAAAGGAGACTGAAATCATTCCTTTTCCTGAAACTGAATGGAGTGAAAATACATTGAAAGAATTTGATGTATTAAAACCAGTCGTACGTACACGAAAGCATTTAATATCGACCAATCATGACTATGTCTCGTCGTATTATAAAAACATACTAGCATGCAAAAGAAAAAAGAGACCAACAGATGAAGAGTCACAACCTAATGATTTATCAGCTAGTGAAGAAAGGCCCACTAAAAAATCTTCCAGAGCTACAAAAGATACTAAGAATAAAAAAAATAGCAATGAGACAGCCCAATCCGGTATTGTTACTGTCTCTATAGTTGAGGAACAACAGTCACCTAAAAACATCCATAGTCCGTCTCTCGAGAACTCGAAAAAAGATGAAGCTGGAAACGATACAGCGCAAGTCAATATATTCACTAGCGAACAGAAACCAGTGAAAAAAAGGGTTAGACCTCCAAAAAAGACCAAAAAAGATAATATGGAAAAGGAAGATTCGCATTCAGGCGTTTCATCTATAAGCAACAAGCCATCAACTAGGGGACAAACTCGATCTCAAAATGATTCTGAAAACATGGATATTGAAATTGCTAATGAGACACCCACCTCTTCTCGACCAGAGGTGGTCACTATTGAAGAAACACTCACTCCAAGCAATTTGAGAGAGAATATAACTCATTTATCCAAAAAAAGAGTAGAGCACAGTCAGCCTACTAAACAGTCGAAAAAAGCAGATGAAAAACAAAAAAACGTTACACATAAACGAACACTTGTTGATTATTTTGGAAAAGTTTCAAAAAAGCAAAAGACGACTTCAACCACAGATATCACTGAAGCAGCTACTTCCTCCGCCTCTATCAATAAAATCACTTCTGAATGTGATGAAAGTACTACAAGTGTGAACAACGTCACACAAATTAATTATATTGTTACTGGTCTCATAGAAAAAGTAGATGTTGGCCTCGTAACTTATAAAGAAAATAAAGAAACACCAGCATATGACTCAGAAATAGTTGTGGCTGAAGCAGGTCCTTCATTGATGAATCTCAAATTGCCAACTCAACAATCTACCAGCAATGCCACCAAAACGAACGTTTTAGTTAATCCTACTCAAGTTGATGCCTCTACTTTAATTTCAGATTATATCACTACTATCTCTCATACCGCTGGTGATTCTACAAATAAGCCAGAGCTTGCTGACATGAATGCCGTCGCTGATGCTGCTACTTCTACCGATAATTCAAATATAGCTATCTTACCTTTAACTCCACTGACGCCTGTAGCCATTGCCACTAATCCATCCAGAAAGAGGGGAAATGTGAATTCGTATTTAGAGCTTCGCAAGACGATCTTACTAGATGTTATTCATCAGCATGAGATCGTCGAAGTGGGTAAGGACATGCGTCAAATGTTTGAAGAGGCTCATGAGCGCATAGTAGGCAAAAAAATCCCAGGTACTGTTTGTCTAAAAACGCTTTGGAAAACGTGTTTGGATTTGTCTAAGAATGGAGAAGCTCAAACAAAAATTGTCGAATGCATTATGCTTAATGGTAAAAAACTGACTCGAAAAGTATTGGTGCGAAAAGATATAGATCTAGAGGGGGAAAAATTCAACGAAGAGATTGATTTGATAAGAACAACTCGCACAGTCATGAAACCACACGTTCCCGCCACCAAGCTTGAAAGATATGAAGCTCCAATTGAGAGACTTCAAGATCGTATTTCAAAAATAAAGGAAGAAATCCTCGAGAAATCAGATATCTCACAATCTGGAACATTTAAAATGGTGGCAAAATTAAGTGAATATGCAGACAATGCATCCAATTCGGTTACTGGTCAAATATTCTTCAAGCATGGAAGAGATACAGAACCTAAAAGATCATTCTGGATGATCACTTGTATGAATCATGGTTGGCTATATGGTCGTATGCTTCGTGCAAAATGCTTGTATCATTATCTCTTTGACTTGTTGAATAGACCAGTACGAATTCAAGGCGTAGATAAAGAAAAACGAACGATCTCCCTTCAATCTATTGTCTATAACTTACCGTGCTCAATATTCTGCCAAATTATCATTATTCCGAGCTGGACAGATGAAATAAAGGCCTTTGTCGATGATCCAGATAATGCAAACAAAACATACGACGATTTCCCACCGGCTGTTCGAGAAGTATTTTTTAACTATAGTAGTCACTTTACAAAAACACTTCGTACTACGCTATCTGTGCTAATATTTCTACGCATGGTGATTCCTCGTGGTTTAAATTCAGATCGAGATCAACAGTCTTATATCTCAGAGACTTATGAATTAACTTCATTTGTACAAATTTGGGATTTTAGATTAAAACCAGAATTCACTCGCGCTAATGATTATAACTTAAGTACAGAAGATGATGTTAATAACTATTGGAAAGACCTTCATTTTGTTGCAGTGCAGCCACCTCCTCAAACCAACGACAAGTTGGCTGAACACTTGGACTCACTGACTAAAGAAAGTTTAAAATCGATATTTACTCTACGAAATTGGGATAATATAGCAGTACTAACAAAACCGCAAAGAAATATTTTGTCCTCATATGTGAACAAGTACAAAAGCTATACACCAATCTCTAACCTAGGTTTATGCCGAAAGATTTCTGAAGAGGCTGGCGTCTCTGTAAACGCTGTACGCAACTATTATTCGAAAATACAAGTCATGTTAGATAAAAAACTGGAAAATAAAAATGCAAAACGCATTGCACGCGAAGCTAGCGGAAATACTGTAAGGATAAGGAATAGACAACAGACATCGTCTAAAAAATATAGAGTTAACGGAGGCCATCGTATGATCAATCGACAAACCAAGCATATTTTTGGAGGGCTTGAAAATCGTGTTCTGACTCCTACTAAAGAGTCTAAATATGGTGACCAGGATATTACAAAGACCATGGACAAGTTTGAAACAAGTGATAAACCATTTATGGATAACATGAATCATATTCCGGTCATAGATGGCAAGTCCTATTATACATCTACTTGACTTTTTCTGTTATTAACATGTTTTTTTTTTTTTTTTTTTTGGT